>JBBPDB010122815.1:0-17602 GCA_037974465.1 Brachypetersius altus
TAATCTGTTCTGTCTCATTTACCAGGCGCTTTTACCCAAAGCAACAAGTAGGAAAGCATTGAACACGCACTGAATTCAGCGCAACGTGACGAGGTACACAGAACAGGTTCTGTTGTCTTTCGACGTTAAATCATAACATCGAAACGTGTGATTCGTGTCATCGCAACATTGGTTCACTCAAATCTAATGAACAAATCAGGGAACGCGGACGGAAATATTGGCGCTAGGTCAAAAAAATGCTGGGGACAGAATCACCTGTTTCTAAAAGTGAGGGGGACGTGTGTCCCCCGTCCCCCCCGGGTGCTACGCCCCTGAGTGACAGTATTATACAAAGCTGGATTTAGAAATGTGTGCTCAAGTGCAGTACCAGTGAAGTGCTACACAGATAAAAAAAAAAGTCCAGACTTCTTTTTAGTTGTTTAACCTGTTCTTCATGGAAAACAACAATATATGTCTGGTGTTTGGCAGATAAACAGCTTACGCAACTCCTCTGAGACTCAGTTTTAAAGGTTCCCAAGGATCTGTTCTCAGAGCAGTGAGGATCCGGAAGCAAGCTGTGAGTTTTCAAATGTGTCAAACCCTGTGCTTCATGTGTCGCTCCTCCTGACCACAATGAGAGCATGATTTCTCAGTCTGCTGCTCTCACACATTGTACAGTCCTGATGCTTCAAGTCGAACATCCCATCAAGATGTTTGCAGCAGTGCTGTTGATAACAGGTATGTCAGTAAGATTATATGATATTTTATGATGAATTGTGAATTATAAATAATTTGCCAAAGGACTAATTTGCTAATAATTTGATAAAGGACATCTGTGCTTGATCCAGTTCCTCATGTTCATTTGTTTTCTTTGCCATGTGTCCTGAATCATAGGGATATACACCACAGCTGGGTTCAACATACTCAAGACGCCAGTTTACAATTTTACAACTGATGAAAAGCTATTTGGACAAACCATTGTTAGATCACAAAATGGGTCAGTCGTGCCTAAAGCTTTTTCATTGTTGTTTGTTTGCCAAACGGTGAGCAGTAAAATATGAAATTAAACCATATTACCTTATATTGAAGAATTTTAAAGTATGAAGTTTTGTGAATATGAAAATATCTCTTCCCAGAATTTTTGCCCTTTCTCCCACTACTGGAAAGGTTTTGGAATGCACACTAGACGCTTCTTGTTCCACAGTAAATGCTGGTAAGTTTGATTCTTCATGTCGTATCTGTAGGACAAGTACATTTAGCCTGAGAAGACGAGTAAAACTGTCATTTAGGGAATCCTCCATTCACTTCCAGAGTCAAAGAAAATGAATCTTTCCACTGACCCACTGTAATATGTCCACTGTGTCTTGCTAAATAATTCACAGAGAATGTCAAGACAGGCCTGAGACCAATTGCATCAATGACATCCAGCTTAACTGAGGAAGAGGAGCAGCTACTGGTAGCATTTTCTCTGTTCATTTAATGACGTGTTTAAAAAAGAATATAGTAGCGTTTTATGTTGACTTTTGTTTTGTTTATTTCAACATTTAATGATTCATCTATTGACTATTCCTCTGTCAGTAATGCTTTTTTTCTCATCAAAATAAGAGGTGAACCACGCTCAGGCTGTAAATCAGTCTGTACCGGATATTTGTCGTGCAAGTCGTTCACCGTCTGTTTCTCATGTCACTGACTGTTCTGTGTAAAACCACAGTTTCCCCTGCTGAAGGCGTCAGACTGAAGGACTTCTCTTTTAGTTTTTCTCTTCCGACAAATTGAACGTGAAGTGAAAAGGCATCATATGGGCCATTTCAGTTCCCACATGTGCAGCCGCCGACATGCTTATAACCAAATTAGCATATTGGTGAATTTAAAAAAAGCCTCTTACCATCACCAGGTGTAAATTTAGCAAAACGCTTCTGATCTCACCCACCTTCCTCAGTGACCTTGTTTTTTCAACAAACATCACTTCTGCTGCATGAATTACTGACATTACTAAACCGTGTTAAAGCCTTAAGCACAAAAAAGCTGTTGTTGTGGGCGTCAAGAACTTTGGAAAGGTTTGAAAACTTTTTGCATAATGTGACTTTAAACCTTAAAAACATTCCTCCAATTTATTGTCAAAAACAGTTCTCGAAAGAGCCACCCACTGAAAGGTTCCTTCAGAGAAACAAAAGTGGTTCTCCTATGGTATCATGAAGAGCTACATGGAATAGGAGGAACTTTTAAAGACTATGCCACTTTAAGGGTGAAGTCTTTTAAGCCTTAATACAGTTCCTCTCACTCATGTTTCCCAGAGGAGCCTTTCAACGGATGGCTCTTCTGAGAAACGTTTTTGACGATAGTATCATACCAAGACTGCTTTTAAAGGAGTACTAGAACATTGACATGTACAACTGCACTATGCATGTATGTGAACATGCATAGTTTACCCAGAATGAAATAACCAGCGTCATCTCAATGTTCTAGGTCTGTAACCAAGTTCGGACCAACTTCGGTTCCTCAGAGGATTTCAACGGACACTGTGCACATGTGATAAATAAGGAGAAGAGGGGGTACATCAGTCCTGCTGAGTTAGGTAATCACCGAGTCACAAACACGAGACTGCGTCATCAAGAAGCTGCCCTTAATTCCCAATTGACCTTTAATCCTTTTCAGTTTCAGAGCAAATGAAACAAAACGAGATGGCCAAAGACAATCAAGGTAAATACATCTGATGAAGCACAGAATACAACAAAACCAACCAAAGACAATGAAAACAATGAAAACTTGCATTTTCAAATTTGCTCTTTTTCTAAATCTTTTGTAATTCTAAAATTAAATGGCATTTGTCATCAGCTCACTCGAGACAGAGAAGACAAGCTGAGTCAACTAACAATGGCGAAGACGAGGATGATGATGAAGACGGTACTGTCAGCTGTTCTATGCAAATAGATACATGGGGTGACTGATATGTGTCATGATGAATGTCATTTTATTACTGTACACTTCTACCCAAAGGCTCACCCAGGCTTGATTTCAGAATAGAAAAAAATAACCATTCAGATGGTTTGTTTCTGCTTTAAGATCCTGGGACAGAGATTGCTTTTGTGCTGGATGGCTCTGGTAGCATTGAGGCACAAGATTTTACACGAGCTAAGGAATTTATTCAAAACGTGATGAAAAGTGTTTGGACAAAATGTTATACCGTAAGTAGAGTTTTTAAAAAATATATTATTATTACTATTACATTTAAATTTCATTTATGTTTACATTTGTACAACATTTTTTTTTATTATTTAATTTAATTGAAATCAGTATACAAAGCTTTCCCAGTTGCACAAATACGACACAACACTTGCTTCCACGTACAGTACCATGCAAAGTCTTGAAGAAAATGAGCTGTATAAATCTAATCTTAGAATATATACTAATTTATGTTGAAAAAATTAATAATGATTTAATGTATGTCTTTGCTCAATCATTACCGGACCTCTTCTTGTGGAAGCCCAGGTATTACATTATAGTCAAATACTTCAAATACCTGTAAGAAAGTCATTAGATTAAATCAGGTGCTGCAGAAAGTGGCCCATAAATCTATGCAATGGCCATCGAGGTGAAATCTGGAACCGAACCCATGTTCTTCTAAACAGCTCCCAAAACATCTAGCACTTTTTACCTACAAAACAAACATATATTTTTTTATATTATTCAATGTGTTCTTTTTTGTTTGGATTCATCCTAACTTGTGTATTTGCTAACAGAAGGTACTTTGCTCAGACTAATGGCTTTAAACAATTTGTACAGGAGCCCAAGGCATTTGCATGGTACTGTAGGTCCAAAAGGTTAAACAACTGAAAGCTGCCTGAAACTGCTTTAATGAGAAAGTAGATCAGGCATTTTAGACAATCATATCCAAGTGAGTAGTACTGGCACACGCTGCAGAAAGCAATGGATAAAAAAACAAATACTATATATGAAGTGTAATGGAGGGAAAATACAAGTGCTTTAAAAGTTCACTGTCAAATTGCATGCACCTTGTTGCTGTCTGCTGTCCTCATATGCCTTTTATGTGTTCCTCAGTGTAGCTTTGCAATAGTGCAGTTCGGAGCTGAAATAAGAACTGAATTGTCACTGAAAGACAACGAGGACGGTGCCAAGGCCTTGGAGAAGGTGATGGGCATTGAGCAGCTAGGCAGGGTCACCAAGACTGCCTCAGCCCTCTACCATGTCCTGTTAGTATATTCAATGCGTTATGTTATCAGGGTTATCTGTTGACTGCACATCCTCACCACATACTTCACTCTAATACCTCACAGCACAGACGTGTTCGTTCCTGAAAACGGATCAAACGAGAAATCGAAAAAAATGATTATTGTGTTATCTGATGGGGTGTCGACAGAAAAAAATCTAACAGAAGTCTTGAACATGCCAGAAATGAATGGAATTCTTCGCTTTGCTATAGGGGTAAGTGTTCGATTTTATTTTACTCATTTTTTTCATATACAGCAAGAAATAAAACAGTACATTACAGCATTCTCTCCACTGTAGTGACACTGACATGGTAGAGGCAAAGTAGTGAGTATGTTAGGCAGGGCAACATTGCTATGGGTTTTTAGAGTGTCACTGCAGGGCTCACAGCACAAAATATACATCCAACAGTGGTCCTGTGATCAGAAAATGACAACTGATGAAGATTGAGTGCAGTGGTCTTCAACCCTGGTTCAAGAGTATAATCCACACTTTCTTGCTTAGCATAATTCTAATGACAAACCCATAAGATCCAGCTAATTAGCTTCTACTATTAATTAAGTCCTTGATTATCTGGCATTTCATGCTAGTAGAGGAGAGGGGGTGACATGATTGATTCAGGCTGGAACTAAGCTCTGTAAGAAAGTCGATTTGTATGAAGGTGGATTTTGTATGCTCATTTTGGCCGCATCTTGGGCCGATGTAGAATGTACAGATTGCCAGTACACCCCTGGCAGCACCCCTCCTCTGCCTTTTGTGCACCCCCTAGTGGTGCTTTTGGGAAGGGGTGTGGCTCCCTGCGGCTTTAAAAAATAAACAATGATTTAACACTAGAATGGCAGCTAACTGGCTATACCTATAACGGCTGCATGCGTCAATTGACCCAGTGCCCAGTTTTGCACAAGAGGCTTCCTGATGCGACGCTGCTGCAGTATGTTCGGGCATTAAGTCATGCAGCCTGCCGGCATACATCTACGCAAGCTGCAGCCAGCGGACACAGTAAGTGTCCAGTAGACTTTGGACCCAGAGCCCGTCGTACAGCGCCAGTCACCAAATTAGAAGCAGAATCTGAATCGCGTTTATTTCTAGCGACACATACAAGGAATTTGATTCTGGTTGGGGGTGTCTCTCAAGCACAACAGTATAAAACAATCTGTAAAGATATGTGTGTACATGTGCCTACACCACACCCATATGGCTCTTATAAAGCATGCTTGCTACTCCAATAGGCCAATAGATTCAGATTAAATTATGTCAATTGATGCTGTCAGCCGTTTTATGTGTTACGTGTATTTCATTATTATTATTTTTTATTGTAGATTATTGTGATCTTATTACATTAAAATACAATGTGTTTAATCTTTGGGGGGTTTTTTAGAGTTCTAAATGTTCAAAATGTTTTCTTTGAATAAATAAAATTACACAAGCAACACACTAGCCAAGTTTTTATACACAGCACATAAGTGCTGTGAAAAAAAAACAATATATGCAGTATTATCTTCACTTTAGATGTCAAAAAGGATACACCTCTACGATTCTGATAAAGGCTTAAAAATGATGCTGGAAAAACATGCTCCTAAGTTGATGTTTTTTTATAATCACATTTTCGACACAGTATTGCACTTTATGTCATATAAAAATAACTGTGTTGAATAATTCAGTGATAGTTTAAGAATTGCACTGGTTGCTGTTTTATTGTTTGGAATTTCAATGTTCTTGTTCTCACTGATTTGTCATTCTGAAGTAACATTAAGAATTTATTTAGTTTTAAATAAACATGTTGGCAAAATTGCACAAACTGATTAAAATTTGTTCAGGAATGTTATTTGGCCTAAATGCTGTCTTGTTCTTTAGGTCTATATATATTTTTTTTTTACAAAAGAATAAATTTAGTTGTACTGTTCAGTAACTTGCAGAATAGTAAAAAAAATCTATACTTACAAATCAATATAAATACTATGATAAAATTTAACTGTAAATAAATTGTGATATGATATCTTGGCCATATCGCCCACCCCTAGTCCAAAGAGATTGGGGTTAGTCTCTGGTTCTTGTCCTTCCACTGATTTTGTCTGTTCACCATCAAAATATCCCTCATGATACCTTTCTCCTTCCCCTGAGTGTTCCTAGTTCCTAGTATTTGTGTGTGTTAGAGTTTTGGCCATCACGCCTTTGTGTTTGTTTTTGTAAATACACATAGTGTCACACCAAATCAACTTAGTTTCACAACAAAAAACATTTTATAGACCTTTTTGATCCTATATTTCTTCAGAAGGGACTAATATACTTCATATACTCTGGTCTTGCTTGTACATAGATATGGAGCTTTTAATATGTAATATATTTTCAGTAGCTTAAGGATGGGGTTTGTTCAACTTAAGTATGTACTTAACAGTATGTATATGATAGGGATCAAATTCACAACTGAACTGATATTGAGACTTTCAAAATCTCATTCCCACACTGTTTCACAACTTTAACGTAATTATCTAGTTCTAGGGGTGGTAGTGGCATAGTGGTGAAAACTCTTGCCTGTGAACTTGCTGACCACAAAGTTGCAGCTTTAAACCCTGACTTTCTACCATTGTGGCCTTGAGCAAGACACTTAACCCTCAGTTGCTCCAGGGGTTTTCTTTAATTTTACTAATTTGTGGCTATGCATTAGGATCTCATTGGAAATAATTGTTACCAAAGGAAACATTTACACTGGAACTTAGTAAAGTCCTAAGTAAAGATTTTTTTTTATACTTTTAAAAGATTCTTTAAACATGTTTATTTGTAAACAAGGTGCTTTAGGGAACTGAAATGGTTCCTCTACAGCATCAGTCAAAGAGCCATTTGCGGTACCTTTTTAAGTGCGTGCAGGGTGAAATCACTGCCATTGACCTGCTAAATCTGAGAAGAGACACTTCTAAATTTCTATTCCTTTCTGGGGTAGCCATTGTGCTCTGTTATACATAAAATACAACAGTGCTGTTTTATCCACAGGTTGGCCCTGACGTTATGAAGCCTAAAGCAATAGAAGAGATGAGAAATATATCTGGTAATGAAAAACGTTACTTCAACGTGTCTAGTTATGCTGCTTTGGAAAACATTCTTTCTTTTTTGGAAAAGAGCATTTTTGACATTGAAGGTAAGCTACAACTGCAAACACTGAGTTCCTTGTGTTGAATAAAGTTGAATAAAGGGAGTTATTAAAATGATGTTACGTTTGTCAGAAAGTGGCTGTTTTTCCTTAATATAGTTTTTTGTCTTTTTTTAAATGAGGAGCACACAGACAGGTGTCACTTGTACTTGAAATCTGTATATGCTAAGATACCTTCTATTTGACCACTTCCCTCTTCTCTCAGGCATTAAAAAGGGTGTAGGATTTCAACTAGAACTGGCAGAGGCTGGATTCAGCTCTCATTTAACCCGCACAGTAAGTTCTAGCTACTGATAATCAGTAACAAGTTTAATCAAAAGTGACATATTTGAAATGTTCTCTGTTTGCCTTTGTAGATGTATTTATAAGTAAAAAATACCCAAATATCTCATTTAAAATGTAGGGATCTATGCTTTTTGGAGCTGTGGGGGCCTATGACTGGAGTGGGGGACTAGTTCTCAAAAATAAGAAGGAGAAGACTGTGACATTTTTAAACGCAACCAAAGAAGAACCCAGGTTTTCTTACTTGGGTAAGATCTCAGTATGTCTGCTTACGTAATTACTGAAATATTCCTTTTGAATGCACTCTAAAGATTTTTGCTCATTACAGGTTACAGTGCGACTTCTGCACATTTGTCCACTAGAACATTATACATATCTGGAGCTCCCAGGTACAATTTGACAGGGGCCGTCTTTATTTTTGATGGAGACAATCAAGATTTGATTGAAGGAGATCAGGTTTGAACTTGTCACTTTACCATTCATTGTTTAGGTAAGATGAGCTAGATGAGTGGTCTCACCATCTTTTGATTTTGCAGGTAGGGTCTTACTTTGGATCGGTTCTCTGTGCCTTGGACATCGATAAGGATCAGGAGACAGATTACCTGTTGGTTGGGGCACCACATTTTCATGTCAAAGGAGAAGAGGGCAAAGTGCTGGTGTACAAACTGCAAGAAGTATGCCCATTATTTCAATAATGCTTTCTGCATATGTGGCATTGTGTAAGAATTTTTCAATCTAATAACTATTCATTGGAATTACCAGGGAAAGTTCGAGAAAGGCCTTGAACTGCGTGGAACTGGGAAGCACATCTTTGCAAGGTTCGGCTCTGCGATAGCCGATATCGGAGACATTGATGGGAACAAATACAGCGACGTGGCAGTGGGAGCTCCTCTCGAAGCAGATGGCCTGACTGATTCCTCGGGAAGCATTTACATATATAACGGATTTGAAGATGGGATAACGAAGACATTTTCACAAGTAGTTACTTTACTTCTCTTTATCTAAACGTGGGGCCTTTATTGAAGAGTGGTCAACTTTTATTAGGTCGTCATAATCTCTTTGAATGCGCTTTAATACATTCTTTCAGTTTTGCATCTACAATATTCAAGTTTGCCTTAATAGCCTTAATACTTTTAAACTGTTTGCAGTTGTACACTTAAATTTACCTAACATCTTTTGATTTTTGGAACTTAAGCCATAGCAGGATGACTGCCTGCAGTGCTAGCGTTAGCCATGTTAGCTAGTGGTGCGTTTCAGATGCAGAAAGCCGGTACTGTTATTGTACTTTAACACTGACTTGCAGGTTGTACAGCTCACCGTGCTGTTTGGGTGTCTAGAGTGAAGTGTCTTCTCTGCTGCATGTCTCTGGTCTTGTTGTGATCTCGTGTTTAGATTCTGGTGCCAATGGTACTGCCCCTTTTATTAGGGGACTATAATAATTGGTTAAACCATCTGGAGGTTGCAGAGCTCAAGATGTTGAGGTTCTCTTTGGGAGCGACGTGTCTGGATAGGATCAGGAATGAGTACATCAGAGGGACAGCTCATGTTAGATGCTTTGGTGATAAAGAGAGGCCAGCCTGAGATGGTTTGGACATGTCCAGAGGAGAAACAATGATTACATAGGTAGAGGGATGCTGAGGTTGGAACCACCAGGCAGGAGGCTGAGACCAAAGAGGAGATTTATGAATGCAGTGAACATTTAGTTGGTGTGAGGGTAGAGGATGCAGAAGACAGGACTAAAATAGAGACAGATTTGTGGTGACCCCACAGCCAAAAGAGAAAGAAGAAAAAGGAAACTTCATTGATGACAATTTACAAACAGTCTAAATCACTCATCACAGACCTAACATATCAATAACCTTTACATTAGTCAATGCCAAACAACATACTTGTTGATGTAATAAATCCCCAAAAATGACAAATTTAGTGTGGCAGGTTGAAATGGAACTTCATTTCACAATAAATGAAAAATTAACAAAAACGGTCTTTTATAAAGACTTATTTTTTTTAAATGAGCTTTTTCAAATCTAAAGAGGGACACTACTAAATCAATAGCTGTAGGTTCATGAAACTGTTGAACACACTGTTTACTGAGTATAACTGTTGTTTAGTGTAATATATAGTGGATTTAATGAATATTAATGAGTTTTAACACAGTTTTACAGAGTACATTTGCATTTGCAATTGGCTGACTAAGAATAATTGCTCATTTTACAGCTTCCAATATAAAGAAATGCATGGCAAAGTCTTGCAGATGTCCAATTCACAAAGCATTTCCATCCAGAATTCTCATCAAGGCCACACTACATAAACATAAAAATACTGCCAGATAAAGGGTGTAACCAAGTCGAGCATTATACAGTACAAAAGGATGAGCTGTTTGTGGGAAGAGTGTTATTACTGCCTTCAACATTAATTTCTTTTTTGTCATTGATCATCCAACTAAAGCTCATATGTGTCACTTAAAAGATTCCTGCTTATTTTTCCTTTGCAGAGAATTGCACCTTCAGATTTTGGGATGAAACTTGTGCATTTTGGACAGGCAGTGAGTGGCATGGCTGATTCAGGGAAAAACAAGAAGGAGCTCTTCATCAGTGGAGGGAGTGAGGGGACCATAATTGTCTTTAAGTGAGTAAAATAACATTACTCTAGGAATAAAATTGAGATTTCAAAGCATAGTCAACTCTTGCACATTATTGCACTAAAAGGCTTTCATGTTCATTGTCTCTTATCTCTAAAGTTTCTCAGTGAATGGCTTTTGTTTTGTGTATTCTTCTTAATAGGACAGTGCCTGTTATCATTATCCGTCCAAGCATCCGGATTGGTGCTAAAACAATTACCCTTGAGAAGCAGACAACAGACACATCAAACAAATTTGTGACAGACCTTCAAATCTGCTTTGACGAATTTGGGAATAGAATTGCTCGTAAGTTAGGAAACCCACTACTAAATGTATCATTATCACATTATCACATTATCACATAATCACATTTCACTCAGGGTGAGTCCCTGCCTCGCGCCTGTAGACTCCGGGATAGGCTCCGGAAAATGAAGCGGTTACTGAATATACATGAAATAAATGAATGATGATATTTTTTTTAGCTGGTGAAGAACTGCAAATTGAGTACCAGGTTGATTTGGACGCCGGTAAAGAAGTAAAACGACTACATTATGCTGATCCCCATAAAAATAAAAACAGCTTCACTATGACTCACGATAAAACCTGTAATGACAAGGTATACCTGGAGCATAGGGTGAGTTCATGTAACCATCTATTTAGCCTTGATTTTCAAGTTTTAACCCCAATTGCACATGTCTATTTTTAAGGGTCATAATCTGATTGCAGGGTTGCAGTGACTGCTTTTCACCAATCAAAATCAAAGTAAATTTTAACTTGGCCTCAACCTCCAGTGGAATTCCTGTGCGGGTTCTTGATGAATTTAGTCCAAAAGAGGCCATAACAGAGGTAGGTGAATTTTATACAAATGTATGTCCTATCTTCACCTCAAAATGATATATACAGCTCTTCGTCTAGTCAGAAATAAATGATTTCTTTAAACCACTTTAACATTAACATGCATAAAAAACAAACTAACTAAATCTAAACTGTGATTTGATGTAAGTATTTCCAGACCTCTGAGGAAGCCCATTATTCAGTTACCATCCAGTATCTGCTTCAGTTGATCAGTCCTTCATTACGTTAGGCACTGCTGATAGAACTGGGCAAAAGGGTCAGGAACAAAATGCATGTTCTTCCAATTGTATTCTTCAAACTAAGAAGATTTTACTATCATATTTCATTACACTATCTGATCATAATTGGCTGGTCTTAAGCTTGAGCATAACTTCTTCAAAACTCTGGGGCAGTGGAAATAAACAGAAATAAAGCAAAACTAACAAAAATATGCCATATGTTTTGCACAGACCAGTATTTTTTAGATAAATAAAGTGTAATTATTTTTGCATTTAGAACTTCCACAATACCTTAATAACCTTAATGAATTTCTTAAAATGAGAAATAATTATGCTACCGGTCAAATGTTTTTTTTCTTGAAATTCAAAGAGACCATTGAATAGCATGAGACCATCATAACACTTAAAAGTGTAGGTCTGTCCTATAGAGAAAGTCAAGGTGTCGGTGAGTCCAGTCTCAAAAGGCACACAGAAACTGGGGAAACTCTGACAGGAAGAGGGTTTGGCAAACACAAAGCCAGAACAGCATCAGAAGACAAGTTTCTGAGAGTAGTAAGCAGGTCTCAACTTCAATTGTAAAGAGAAGACTTTGAGTTGCAGGTTTGACAGTTTGAGCTGAAATATGAGAAATAAAAGCTTTATTTCTTCAGAATAAGAAATAAAAGATTGTCAGAGCCATGAAACACTGCAAATGGACGACTGAAGACTGGGAGAAGGTGTTATGAACTGATGAATCAAAATTTGGTATCTTTGGTTCATCACGCAGAATTTTTGTATGCCGTTGAGTAGGCGAAAGGATAATGCTTTAAAAAAATGTCCGGATACATTTTGTATACCTCCACACAAATACAAAAAGCGCAACTTAAGGGAGAAATATTGCACAGAAAACATGGTCTACTAAAGTCTCCCCTATAGCGTGCAGTTTGTAAAAACAGCTTAACAAATTTAGAGGTGTCATTTTTTTCATCATTTAGTGGAATTTCACACAGTTTTCACACATTTAGAGCTAAACGTGTTTAAAAAAAAAACTAAATGTTGCGCTCTAAATTTCTTAGCAGGGGGCTGGACTGCATGCTGTGATATGCTCTCACCAACATGGAGGATTTGCCTTAAATTGTTAACTATGAAAAATATATTTTGTACTCTGAATGTGAAACTTCATAGTCAGATAGGGCTCTGTGAGACCTTTCCAACTACCCCTCATTCGCCATAATAGCCCGGGAGATCTGGAGTTATACCGTTCAACTCGGAAAAAAGTAATGGGACACCCGATCGAGGTGCATTATATAACTCCGGATATTCCGGGACCATTATGGCAAACAAGGGGTCTTTGGAAAGGTTTCATTGAGCCCTATCTAACTGTGAAGTTTCACGGAGATTGATGGTTGCCCTGCCTAGAAAAGCCACGAGCACGTTCCATTGGGGTATAAAGTATTGGGACACCTGGGCAAGATGTCCTAATACTTTTGGCAATCTTGGCTTTTTAGTCTTTAAGTCTGAAGTAACTACAAACTGCTGACATGTTGGAAAGTCTCACACACAACAGAAACTCCTATCATTATGCATATTTTTTCTGTATTTTTTAACGGATCAGATTATGTTTTTTATTCCTTCCCGATTTCCGATCCAGTAATTTAGGTCAATACAGGATATCGGATCGGTGCGTCTGTAGTTTATACGTGGATTCCAGAATTTCTTTTTTAACTTCAATTGATTATTTGTTCTATGCTTTCATATCAGAGAACAATGAGACATTGAACCACTTGAATTTCAGTACAAAAAACAGAAAAATTGGGGTGTTTTGACCGGTAGTGTATACGCACATTTTAAAAAGAAATTTAAATTTGCTTATTCAGCATTCGAGATTCAAGAGAGTTTATTGTCAGCCGGGCCACATACACAAGTACACAGGGAGCTGAAGTAGCATTCTCTGAAGACTACTGGTGTACCTTAAACAATCACACCATACTGTGTCTGATACTCTTTTTCAATGTCTCAGATCAACTATGAAAAGGAGTGCAGAGATCCAAAAAACTGCAAGGCAAAGATTTCATTAGCTAATTCTAAACTCAGGTGAGTATGCCATTCACAATCAAAACTTCTCTTATAGGGAAATAGTGTGCTAGGCATGCTGTCTACCCAGTACTCAGGCTAACGGGGATACTATGATACTTGAGAGAGGGGTATCAAATTGTGTTTTAGTACTGTTTCTTTTTTCTTTCATTTCAGTGATGACTTGATCATTATTGGCTTGTCTGAAAGCTTGAGCATAACATTTGATCTTCAAAACTATGGGGACAGTTCATATATGACTACTTTGACTTTGACTTATCCAAAAATACTACAGTCCAAGGTACATTTTTAATTGTTCAGACACATATTTATACAAACATAACTATTAGTGGTTTGCTTCAGGACACTTTTTTTGCATTTACAGAAAATCGAGGGTGGAGAGTGTGAGGTAAAAAATGACGACCTACAAATAACTTGCAAACTCTTGAATCCCATTTTCAAAGGAGACGCACGGGTATGGATCAAGCGTGCTATAACAACTCATTCCAGTTCTTTATGTGACTTTAGAACATTTCATTTTATAACACGGCAGCATTTTTTACTTTTTCATCTATTCTTTACCACAACAGACCAAAGTCTACGTCGCCTGGCAGCCTAAAGACATAAGGACAGACCTTAGAACTGCAACAATCCATGCTGCTTTAACTGGGTGTGCCATATCAGAACACTCTCTGTGTCAATTTGCTGAACAGAAGATATGCTGTCTGTACTTTTCAGTGATTTAATTTTTTCTGTGTACTTCTAGTGGAAATAATGGCAATGAGGAACTCGACTCGAAGACGTATGAGTTCAGAATGAAGACCAACCTTGATCTTCAGTTTTCTGGGTAAATAAATGGGGACATTTGTGTCATCAAACAGTCAAATGTGTACATATATTAGTCATAAATGTTGTTTTTTATTTCAACAGCACAGTCACACCAAACAGATTCAGTATTGAAGAGGGGCAAGAGGGCCCAAAAGACCTACAGTTCATGTTTAAGGTACAGAACAAAAAAAGAAGTGATGAGTTCATTTATGGTAGACATCATTTTCACTGTAATGCCATGTAATGCTCTTCTCATACACTGATTATGTTTAAAGCATAAAACTGACCTGAGTTTGTGGTCTGTCTGGTGCTTTTAGTTGCTGGGTGAAAACAAGTACAAGGCTACCGTGAATGTGATCATAACAATACCGAAAGGGACACATAACACAGACATGAGCATCAAGGACATCCTTCCAAAGGTATGCATTATGGCCTCTTGATAAACTGTAGCAATTGATAAACTGTAACTCATCAGTATATTTTGTGCTTTTTTATTAGAACTGTACAATGAATCATGAAAAGACAGAGGTAGGGGATTGGGACCAAATCAGCATTCTCCTTTCTTTACTCCTTTGTTTTATTAAATACAGTATGTCTTACTTTTAACTTTGTTTACTAGAACTACCACATTGAATGCACCCTGACAGACAAACAAGACATTATCATTGAGGCTACAGCTTTTGTTCATGGAATGAAGGTAAAGTAGAAAAATATTATTATTGTTAGTGCTGGCTGCCAAATCTCCTTCAGTTCGCTTGTTTTCAGGATGTCATAAACAAACATTGTAACATATATTCAGCTATTCATCCTACAACAGTCTTTTTCTGGACTGCTTTTCGAAAAAATACAATACAACCAAACAAAACGCTGGGCTTTTATTTGCTTTAGAGTACCAATAGACAGGTTAGAAAATGGTTATGCAGAAATGAACTATGATTTATAAAACCAGACAAACGTCATAAGTTTTTAATCAAATTAAAGTTATTCCATTGGCATTTTCTTTCTAGAAGTGTTAGTAAGTTATTTGTGTGTTCGCTTTGTACACCTTTTGCAAAAAAAACACTGCTTTGCCTTCACTAAGAGTGCACAATTTTGCATGTTTGGTTTGAGATCATATTCTTTTGAACATAAACAGGACCCACAAGAGAAGATCAATGCTACAGCAGTGCTCAGCTTTGACGAGAAAATCTATGAGGGAAAGGACATAAACAAGATACAGACAGTAGGTGATAGTTATCTTGCACATATCCAAACATTCCCGCTGAGGTTTCATTCATCTTATACTATCTTGTTCACTGTGTCATATGTTTAATACAGGTAGTTGTGACACTTAACAAAGTGGAGGTTGTGAAATCAGCTGCACTTATTATTGGTGGTTCCGTTGGAGGGTTTCTTGTCTTAATTATCATCATCATCATTCTTATAAAGGTAAAATTAAGAGTTCTGCTTAGACCACTGAACTTCATATTTTAATTTTAAAAACGAACTGTCAATTGAATGTTTTCTCTGACCTGCAGTGTGGTTTCTTTCGGCGCCGTCGCCATATGGAACGTCAACAAAGCGTGCATTGAACCCAGCTGTCCTTCATATAACATTAGAAACTGCAAACCAGCTATGAACATTCCTGCACGGAGGTTTGATTATAAAAACAATGGGTTACTAAAAAATAGGTGCTCTACCCACGTATATTGAAAAACTGCATTGTTGTGATGTGGTAAAAGAAATGCCTAAAAATGCCTATTTTTGTATGTAAACCCTAAATATGCCCCCAAATATGCTCCCAAAACACTTTAATTTCATTTTAAGCTCGTTGCCCTTAAAGAAAATGTAAATGTAAAGGTACGGTGTACATTGCTGTACAGTGTACATTGAACTCCCGCAGTGCTAGTTTCATGTGTAATTCACACCCGCAGATTTTCTTTGGTATGCGCAGGTAAATACAGTAACAAATAAATTTAATTTACAGTAATAAAAAACTGGGTTTTAAGAAGAACAAAATGAAAAACACAAGAACACACTCCATGGAGGAAATGCTGGACTGCAGCGTCACCAATCAGCAGCAAGGAGAAATAAATAACGTTCTCGAATTGGCTACTTGTGCGCCACGCCCCCTTGGCCTTGCCCTGGGTTGTTTATGTTTGGACTCATTCTGTTCAGGAATTAAAGAGGTGGGGTTACTGTATTTGTTTTATTATTAATGCTGGGATTTTTGCAACTTTTTGTCAGTTGATGATTCATGAAAACTTGCATTTCTTACTGTTTCATATTTATAAACACAAATGTAAAAAGAGTAATAAAATCCAGTTGTAGTATTATCAACCTGCCTACCAATCATTTCTGTACAAATGAATGCATACAACATACATACAGACACATACAAACAATACTTACCTTGTATACTTGGCTTATAGGCACTGGTAGATTAATTTTACCATATGTTACCAATTAAATCTTAGAAACCTGATTGAATCTAAACCTGACTGTAACCCAAGTCATGACTCAAGCAGGAAGTGAAGCTGGATGAGGTGCCAGAGACCTTTGCTTTGCCAAGTGGAGTTTTAAAAATTCAGTATAAGCCCCTCTTGTTACTTGATTTTTTTTAAAATTAATTTATCCAAACACCACATACACAAGGCCAGGACTCGAATTCAAATCCTGGAGGTGTGAGGCAACCTCACTACCCACTGCACCATTGTGGCGCCTTATATAATAAATCATCGTGATTACACATGCTGCACTACTATCAACATAATTGTTTTTGGAATAACCACACATACTGTTTATTGACTGATTTGTACTCTGTAGTCTCCCTGACCATTCAGTGTTTGAAATCCAGTGTAGGAATAAATGGTGTTTGTACAAAAGCTGTTGTTATATGTGACCACAGTCTAGCTGGATACCAAGGCTGTCAGGTTAGCTTTCATTGTTAACCAAGGCCTGCCAAACCTGTGCCCTCTCCGTGCAGACGCCATTCCAAGGCACTTGTCAACAGACTGGTAGAAGGTGAGTGGTCGCACAGGTGAGTTTCAACAGCCATTTCTTTATATGACATTTGGCACAGTGATCGTCTTGGAGCTCCAGCCACAGAATGAATGTATTTATGTAAATAAATGTAGCAGCAATATGTACATAGTGAAAATGGAATGTTAAAGTGCATAGTGCCATAATAGCACAGCAATATGAAACATAGTGAAAAGTGACCTGAGTAATGTAAGCAGAGTAATTTAACAGAGTGACCAGAGTAATGTATAAACAGTGTAGTGTAAGCAGTGACCAGAGTAATGTAAACTGTAGTGAAGCAGCATGTGATGTAATAATGAATCAGATAAGATATGAAATGACAGTGAATGTTCTGAAATATGAGATTGGATATGTTATGGGGTCCTGTTTCAGTCT
>JBBPDB010122821.1:0-17600 GCA_037974465.1 Brachypetersius altus
TAACCAGTAAACACACACTCTTGCTTATATTTTCATGTATGTGTAAGTGTTACGCCAGTAGGTGGCACTATTGCACCGCACTACGACCCAGATTTATGATTTACTTGCGCTTTTTTTCTTGTCGTACCGTGTACTCTCCGAAAGACATCATGTACCGAACCGTGACCCATGTACTGTGACGGTTCGGTACCAATACATGTACCGTTCCAGCCCTAATGTGAAGTGATCAAGGCTTGTATCTGTATCAGCCAAACTGAATCAGGCAAACTGAAATGAATGTATTAGTGATTAATTAATTATTAATGACAAATTTTCCAGGATTACATTTTTGAAGTTATGATATAACTGAAATGTATAGCCTTCTAGCATTAAGCAGAAATGCACAAGCACATCTGTGCAAGTTCTCAGAGCTCATGGAGTCTCATCTCATGCTACTTAATGGCTAATTAATCCAGATTAATGACACGGCCACGTTCACACTCCTGCCTGATCGCTCGGTGTAGACTGTACTTATTTAGTATTTAATTTACTTTTTATTGTCTTTTTTTTCATAACTTAATTCTACCCTTTTGTTTTTTTATGTATTGTAACTGTATGTCTCTCAGATATTTCATTGGTGCAAAACACTGCATGCATCTTGCATCTGACTGTTCTTTTTTTTTCCGACAGACTTCTCTCAGAAGGGCTTTGATAGGTTTGTGAATGAGATCCAGGCTCCGACCATCTGGATTGGAGTGCTCTCCCTGACCTGGGAGGTGATCGCTGCTTTCCTCAAGTGAGATCTGCGTTTATTTTTACTTTTTTTGTGTTTTGTATTGTTCTAACTTCTGCCAGATATTTACCACATGACGGGAAACCTCCTCTGTTCCAGATATGCCTGTGCTCGAGGAATCCTGAACAAGCTCTTGGGTCTCGTTCAGTGGGCCATCTTCACCGCCGCGGCTGTCGCTGTATTCACCCTCAGTCTCGTGAGGAACGATTCACTTTTAGCATCTCAGTGTTTGTCTGTGTTTTACTTCTACACGTCTACAAAGACATTTTATATTCAACATTCACAAAACTGTAGAAGAGCTGTTTTTGTTTCAGTGAGTTCATCTTTCAAGAGAAGTCCTCTCAATATTGTTCATAATTGAGCAGCTGTAGTTGAAAGTCAGATTGCATCTCAGTCGAACTCTGCTGCCTCTATGCAAAGTCTCTCTGCCTGAGGCCCAGTGAACCTCCTGCTGCATCACAGTGTCCAATCAAGCCACGGTGCATCTCCTGGCAACTGAGTCTCTCAGTTTTCCTTTCTATTATTGTGACTCTAATTTGTTTGTGTCCTTGTTCCCCTTCAGGTTCCGTACACGGCCATGGCAGGCATGTCTGGCAGTCGAATTTTGCCCGAGGTGAGGAAGGCTCACAGCGTTGTGGAGAACTTTCAGCTAGTCAGTGCGTACGGCATTCAGCACAGAACGGTCCCTCCTGCGGGACGGCCTGAGATCGTCGTTGAAGGCAGCGCGGATAAGAAAACGTGGACGGTAAATATCTGAAGAACTGGCCTAATAAAGCCCAGAGCACAGACATTATACTAGCAACGATCATTCTGAGCTGCTGTGTACCACTGCTAGGTTGTGTGGGTGTGCTTTTAAATATTCATGAGAGTACCTGTAACACTGCGTAGAAGAGGCCTGGGGCCATCAAAACAAAGTCTAGCCACTTGCCAATGAAGTTCACTAAGGCTAAAAGCTGATACTATATGTTCCACCTGCATATATTAGCAGCTGATTAGTAAATCAGTCACTTTAAACAGTCATTTATACTCAACAGACACTATAGTGTCATTCCAGTGGGGCCAAATTACAATTACGTTTGCACGAAGCACAGATAGAAGAGAACAAGTCATGAAAATAAACCATGCCCTTATGTGCTCTTGTCCCTCAAGCAAGCCTTTGAGCTGATTTAGCAGAAATAAGTCCTGCAGCGCTGAATTCAGTAAGTGATGCTTTAACTTTAATCAGGGAAATGAAATAAGTGTACACTTAGAAAGATGGCTATACAACTAAATATAATTCCCTGGCAGAATGACCTGACCAGCCTGAAATTGCCTCTCTATGGAGAGAACTACACGAGCAGTCAAAAGTTTGGACACACCTTCTCGCCCAACGATTTCCTTTGTTTTTATTATCGGCTACATTGTAGACTCATATTGAAAACATCACCTGTTGCTCTGATGCAGCTTTGCACACTCTTGACATTTTTTAAAATCAGATTCATGAGGAATCGCCTGGAATGGTGTTTAATTAACAGGAGTTTCTTCCTCAAGAGTTCATTATTGGAGTTCCTCTCCTTCTAACTGTGTTTGGGATCATCAGCTGTGAGGGTCGGGTCGGTCCACAGTTAGTGTCCTGTTCCACTACGGTTCTACTGCACATTATGGCCAGAACCACTGAACTACAGTCCATCATTCCCTTATTACAGAACAGATTACGGTTCAACTTTTTGTTTGTTTGTTTGTTTACTGCAGAAGTTCCTTCATTGTTTTGTTTATTAAGGCTGTGTTCACACTTGGCATCTTTTTTCAAACTGCCAGCGTCTGTTTTGCATTATAGCCCTGTGGAGTAAACCGTTTTTTCAAAAAAGTCCTGAGCGTTTTTTTAAACGCCACCGCCGGCGTCTTTTTCTGCAGCTCAGAGCGTCTTCAAGTTGAAAAAAGTTCAGCTTATATGTTCAGCCCTACGTCTAGCGCCTTTTTGACCAATGACAAGCGAGTAGCGAGACCTGTTGTTTCCATAACAACAAGAACAGCAAGAAAAAATGGAGACGGTGCCGGTAGAGAAACTAAAAAAGCGCTCCGGCGATTTTTGAATAAACGGTTTACTCCAGAGGGTTCTAATGTAGAACAGATGCTGGTAGTTTGAAATTTGTCTGCGTTTTTGCAATCGATGGTGCAGTGATTTGTAGCAGGTCTTCAGACTGACTTTGTGTCTAAAATATGCCACAAACCGTGCATCATCCGACCGGAGCTCCTGGACTAAACTGTTGTAAGCACCATACAGTTTCCTTCCCCGTATAATGTCCTGCACCACAAACACCTTCGTGACCCGACATTCTCCTCAAAAGCCAACGCAAGAGCCAACTTTCTCTTTCTCGACATTTTTGCATCACACAGCACTAGGCTACTGTTGCAGCTGTTGTTATAGCAACAAAAGACGCGCTCGCCTGCTATTTGTAACTGAACGCTGCCAGCTTTTGTTTTTGCTAAAAAAAAAAACGCCGTTGTCGACTTTTTCTGGTCAAAAAAGACACCAAGTGTGAAAACGCCCTTACACTGTAGAAAATAATCAACAAAGATAAAACTTGGAATGACTGGTAGTGTATATAAAACAGTTCTAAAATCTGACCTCCGTTACTCGCTTGGCCAGTGCAGCATTCCCCCCTTCGCTTCCGTTCTAAGCTTTCTGGGATGATTCCACATTATCACAGGAGGCCACAGCAGTCACATTGTTTAATGTGCCTATTCAGGAAACCGCGTTTGCCAAAACTCTTTTTGCTGATGCAAACCCTCCACCTTCCTGCACCCCTTACAGGAGCTGAACTTCATGTACAAGCCGGACAGTTTGAGCGAAGTCCCCCCGGTCTTTGGGCCTCACCAACCTCGGTTAGACTGGCTGCTGTGGGACGCTGCTCTGGGGCAGCACGATCAGAGCCCCTGGTTTACAGGCCTAATGCAGCGCCTGCTGCAGGGAAAGCAGGATGGTGAGCTTTGTTTGAGCATTTGTATATTTTACAGTAGTATAAGTGCACTAATGCATCAAAAAGCATCAGCCTAAGAGTGACCTCTCAGCTGGATCCTGTTTGGAGTGCTGCAATTGATTATAATAGAAATTGATTGTGAAGATGTAACAACAAAGTGCACAAAATCTGCTTTCAGGTGTCCATGTATGTTTTACCTACTGCATTTGTCAAGTCACCTTCATTTAATTAGTGTATTAGTGTAAGAGCATCTGTGTCCTACTAAACATGGATTAAAACCATGATGAATGTGATTTTAAGATGCATTGAATCGAATTGTTCTTGATTTCTACTCATATTTCTTGGCATCCTGTTTTATGTCAGATGCTCATTGTAATTCCAATTGGAGCATCTCTAGTAAGCCGGAAAAGCAAGTCTCCAGTAACCTGACCTTCCAGTAGTCCAGGAATGCTTATACAGCCCAGCCCCTTGCTCAGTTCTGAATGGGCGGATTGAGTTGTCTCTCTGTCTCTGCTGCAGTGGTGAGTCTGCTGCAGGTGGATAAGGAGGAGTACCCGTTCAGCCAAACCCCACCTGCCTTCATCAGAGCCAAAGTCTACCACTACCACTTCACTCACACCAGCGTGGACGGGTGAGTTTAAAAGACCCCGGCATGCCCCTCTTGAGGCTTTGGCTGAATTTCTTTCTTTTCTTTTTTTTTTACCCTGAATAATGAAACCCTATTTTTAGGTGTAGATACATTCTCTGAATTACATTACCAGCCTGCTTTGTAATGGAGGATAATGAGATGTAATGGATATGACTTACACTGCCTGCACTTCTCTATATTCTAATCTTATGATTCATTATGAGCGATGTACAGGTCATTCGTCTCTTAGGAAGTCCTTGTAGGACGTGATTGTGGAACACAGTGTGCTGGAGAGTGCCACACCTGTGGCTGCACGACGTATTAAAGCTTTTGGCGCGTCTAATTGGTGGGACAGGGCAGGAGCAGCTGTCATTCCTGTGTCTAGGTGATGTGTGAACTCTCCTGTGACTGTGTGTGGCAGGACGCAGCCGCAGGCCTGGTGGAAGAGGCAGTATGTGAGGGAGTTCTTTCCTGCAGTGCACTTGGCTGACCCTAAACTTGAGAATTTGCTGAGTGAGGCTGGACTGAAGGTAACTCTTAGTCATTGTAATCTATTATGATGCTGTAAAACGGGTTAAATTATTACATTTTCAGATGGAAATCTGAATTCTGAGGTTAAGCTTTGATTTTATTCATATTTACGTTACTGATTCAGTTGAATGCAATTGTTATTTCAAAAGTATTAAATAATTGCAAGTAACATGGCCCTTATCACGCAAAAGCAAAATTTTGATTAAAACAAAAAATATATAATCAGTTTAAATTTAAATTTAATCAATATGTGTGTGTGTTTGTTTTTATGTATATATACATATGCATGTCTGTATGTATGTATTAGGGGTGGGCATAGATTAATTTCTTTAATCTAGATTAATCTAATTGTAATCTTGCAATTAATCTACTGTAGATTAAAATGGCTCATTTGAATTCTGCCGAAGGTCTGAAGCCCCCCTCCCCAAAAAATGATCCCAAGGCCTATTTTTATAGTGTGAACCATAAATATGCATCCAAATGTTCTCCCAGATCACTTTAATTTCATTTTGATCTCAGTTTAATACATTACCTTCAAAGAAATATAATATAAATATAAATATAAACCCGAGGTTTAAATACGGAAAAGTCAGGAACGAGAGAGAGGGATAACGGCCCACCACTAATAAATATATATATTTTAGTATAAAGTGTGGGTGTATATATGTATGTGTATATATTGTGTGTGGAATATTTATACGTGTGTGTATGTGTGTGTTTTTCTAGGAGAAATTCCCCGTCCAGCCCAGTTCAGACACACCTGTATCCCAGGCTCTGAGTGCCATAAGGGGGCAGGTGAGGGGTCTTTCTGGGCCCTTGGTGCTTTTAACCCTGGCTGCCACTGTGGCCTCCATCCTTCTCCTGAAAGCCCTGCTTTCCCGGACCCACACCGCGAAGGGCCCCAAGCCTAAACCTGCTCCGTCCGAACACAAGAGTAAGAAACCCAAAGAAGCCGCTGAAGCCTCTGAGAAAAGCCGAGCGGCTCCCAATCGAGGAGGGAAGAAGGACAGCTCAGAGGAGAGGAAGCCTGACTCTGACAAAAGCCCCCGCAAGAGGAAGTGAGCTCCGACGGCTGCGTTTCGCCATCCTCTTTCTCAGGAAAAGTGAGGCAGAAGGGAGGATTTGTTATGTGTTTGTGTCTCTGTTCACATTGTGCCAACCCCTTCAGTACATTCATTTAAAACACTCTCCATTATCAAAGTATTTTGTGGGCTGCTCACCACAGACTGCAGCATCACACCCTTACAGAACCACTACACGTTCCTTCAGGTTCCTTTTCTTCCTGAACCTTCTCCTGAGTGATCGAATGTCCCAGGACCCTTTTGAATGATGGTGGAAAATGTTACGTGTGTGATTAGTATTATTATTCTCTGGAATTGTTCGGAGACTAGATGTCCTGTTAAGCCCATTTATCTGACCAGTTGCTGCAAAAAATGATCGGTTTGTTACTTTTGTAAAAGCACTTTTCCCATTTCTACTAGGCTCTTGTGTCCCTTAAATGAATGATGCTGAGATGTGCGATTGCGTCCCACAGTGTAAACGGTTGACTGTTATAAAATGTCCTTTCATAATCCAGTCGTTTTTCTTGAGAATTTGAATGTCAGTCCTACCGGAATGAATCCACCTAATCCAAATCAGATGCTTACGATGCTAACAGACTTTTTTACTAACGGACTCAGATTAGGATGAACGAAACCGTTTTTAATATTTTTGTTTAGTTCTCATGTATATTACTTTATACCTACGATTTAAACTGCTTATTTCATGGGAATTCTCATTTTCCCATCATTATTATTATTATTATTATTATTATTATTATTATTATTATGTCAGAGCCGTGGTTCCCAACCTTTTTTCCTTGAAGCCCACCTTGCCCGTGTCCAAGACAAGCCAGGGCCCCCAAATCCCAGACGCTCAACAAGAATAGTGATTAATTACAAAAAATAAACAGCGGATGTAGGTTTTTCTTCTACTTTTACACACACACACACACACACACACACACGCACAAATGTTTCTCAGACTTTGGGATTTTATGAGTTTTGGGAACCTCAGTACAGACAAAATTGTGCGCACCCCCCTGCGATCTCTGGCGCCCCCCTAAGTGGGGCCCGGACCCCAGGTTGGGAACCACTATATTAGAGTATACTATGTGAACATTTTAAAAACTCTTTTAGTCCTGATCACATGGTCCACCTTTTAGAAAGTAAGCTGGACGACCAGCTCATTTTGGATCCACAGGTTTTGGGATCTCACAAAAACCACTGAATTTTCCTGTGTCCACCTGTTTCAGCAGTTTATCCCCAACTGAAGTTTAAAAGGAGTATTTTGGCGGGAAGTAATTTTTGAATGAGGTACACAACAGCCAATCAGAACAAAGCTTCTGTTTTTTGTTACACACACCCCCCCACACACACATGAGGACCTTTTATTTGTAGTCACCCACTAGATGGCAGTATAAGATCAGATGGCCACATAAAGCTCTCACACGTTCAGTTTTACCATAATGTCTAAATATCTATTTCTCCATTTTTGTTAGTTCCATCATGAGCACCACAATATATAAACTATGGTTTAGGTCCCACCATTTACAGTGATGATCAACTAGAGCTGTAAAACATGTTTAAGCATTAATGGCTGTTGCCCCAGTGCTCTGTAGCCTAGAAAATGTGGGAAGTAACATCAGCAACAGCTAATCTTGGTCTCATCATGCGTCAGAGCGGCTGCTTTGCTTCGTCTTAAACGTACTGTTAGTGAAACTAAGCCTTCCCTGTCGTTGTGTGATAAAACTAATTCTTCTTTTAGTACATTTCCTAAATAGGGATGGAGCGCGCTCACTGATTTGTGGAAACTGGTGCTAAAGAAAGACGCCTGGCCTTTTTAAAGGTTATAGGAAAGTGGAATCACAAGACAGAAACAGATGCTGATGGAAACTGGAGCTTATGGCATTTTTTTTTAAAACTGTTTGTTTTTATATTAGGCCACTTTTTTAACTATTTAGCTTAATTAGACTTTTGAGCCTCAATGCAGGCTACTTTTGTTACTCAGTGAATCAGTTTCCCAGATAGGGATTAAGCCTAGTCTTGGACTACCCTTTCCTTTTCTCTCTTCACAACACTATATAATCCAGGACTAGGCTTAATCCCTGTCCGGGAAGTCCGTTTCCTGGATAGTCCCTCATTGCTCCCTCTTGAATGTGAGCCTGGCTCTGTGATTGGTGATGGCTGCTCCCTAAATGGGCTCTAACTAAAACTACACATTGTAGACCGTCCTGCTACCTCACCTGTCCATGGATTCAGTTCTCCTCCTGATTCTTTAAGTAGTCTTTGATGGACCTCATCAGTCATTGCTTCATTTAGTCATTATGTTCAAAACTCAGTTCCTTATACTTTCAATATTCTTGTCATAGTACTGTGTTGCCACCTGCTATCAGTCAGAAGAGGATTAATCTCGGTTTCTCTCCGAGTTTCTTCCTTTTTGGGATTTTATTCTGCTCGTTAGGGACTTGCTCTGGGATTTCTGTAAAGCTGCTATATTAGATCGGATTAGATCATCATCATATGTATGTGACCACAGGGTCGACCTTACAATGAAATGTGTTGGACAAGAATAACACAAGTCACTCAGCATTTATGGCGTACAGACACTTAGCGCAATATAAAGTGTTTCAATACTTTTTAAACAGGAAAAAAATATAAGGTAGTAAGTAGGGAGAAGTACGTACCTGTGTAAAGGGTGGGGGTGTAGTATAGACCCCAGTATTTAACATTAGAAAACAAATGACAACTAGTAATTAAGCAATTTAATTAATGAAGCATCTTCCTCCAGGAACAGAAATGTTACACTGGGGAAAGTGACAAACATATAGGGGCTACATTTCAACCTGAATCCAATTCGAACTGATTTCCTCATATAAATCAATCCAGTTCAAATACAGGTAATACATGAAATACAGCAGCGGACTTATAAATATGTTGGTAGTGGAGTGTCAGTAAAGCCAATAACAGGTCAAAATCATCAGAGATAAGTTTATGTGGGTTTTGTAGTGTTTTTCATGCTGATTGATGTGACTGGAAAAAAACCCGAAAGCAGATCAGCATGAAAAACTGGTTTAGAAAAGTTTTGTGGTTTCTGATGATTGCAATTTTTTGTTGTCCTAAAGTGATAATTTAGAGTAATAATAATATATAATACTGATAACAGAAAGTATTATTAACCACACTTCTACTAATTATAAATATTGCTGTTATTAATATATAATATGTATGTACTTAAAAAGAAGTCGGAACTAGAAGTAGGTTGTAAAGTATCAATAAAATAATATTACATCTGAAATATGAATTTTATTACTAATAGAAGTATGGCTATCATTTTTATTAGCATTATAAAAATAATAATGTTGTTCAACAAAGTGTTCGTAATTATCGATATGGAATCGGTCCAGGAGTCTCGCCGTGTGTTTCTACCGGTATTTGAATCGTTTTAAAGACTCGGTATGTGCAGCTGAATCGAGCTTCCCATCACTAATAGACTTGTCCATCATTCTCTACACACACTCACACACACACACACACACACACGCGCGCGCACACAGCCTGACAGAGTGACTGACAGACAGACTGACAGTAGGAGCTTCGCCTCGAGGGGAGAGACTCTGAGGAGCTCGCGCTCTGGTGATCTTCAGCGCGCGCAAGTGGAATCATGCCTGCATTCCGGTGCGAGAGGAACGGAGGAACATAAAGAGCTCCGAGAAGTCCAGCCTGATCTCCCATGTTCCACATGAAGGAGGCGAAGGTAGGAGAACCGTGGAGCGCGAGAGCCTTGGCACGGGCACGTGCGCACACTCACTTTTTTTCTCATTTCGTTCACGCGCAAACGCTTAAACGCACGCGCCCAGGTGACTTTAAGATGACTTTTCCAGCTGTTCAGGACTAAACTAGTCAAACAAACAAGACAGAACTAAACTCTCCAGGACTGGAGCTCCCAGCCCCTCCAGCATCTACTAGCGCGAGGAGCTGAAGGTCACTGTGGTTTTCTTTCTACTGTTGTTTTTAGATCAGTAAGTAAAACTCATTAATAATAATTAGACGATTTGATTAGGCACCCAGAGATATTTCTTTCTTTAGTTCTTTCTTTGGTTATTTAATGCCACAAGCACAATGTAATGTGGTGATTATGGCACTGTTCAGTAACATAATATTTCACATAAGACTTGTACCATGTAATACTCAAAGATAATGAAATATAATTAAATGCTTTGGTTTAGCACCCAGTTGCTTATTTGTTTGTTTGTTTATAAGTTTATTCTACACCATTATCATAACATATGTGGTTATTAAGGCAGTTTTATTTAGTAATATAGTGATGTGTCACATGGTAAAGACTATTGCACACTATAATAGTGATTTAATTTTGGCACCCAAAGTTATTTATTTATGTATTTTTTGTTTGTTTGGCCTGCATTGCATTCTCAATGTAAATTCCCGATTGAAAGAATTAGGCTCCATAACTTTATTTTTAAACTAAAGCTAATAACTTTAAGCTTGAAAATTAGAGATTTGAGCCAAAGCCAATCAATCCCTAACTAACAAAACAATAGGAAAGGAACTGATAACAGAATGTAACCACAGGGGCCAAAAATAGAAGTGCAGACTGAGTAGATTATCTTCTTCACAAGTGCACCAAAGCTGAAATATTATAGTACAAAAAGCCTCCAGAATGTGCTGTTAGTTCTTATACTCAAAGTCACGCTATCTGCATACAAAGCAAGGTCTTTCTGAGTGAGTTTGATGTTAAATGTATCACTGTAGAGAAACTGACTGGGTTTTATTTATGATGGGGGTGGTGGGATGATAGTGACCAGAGTGGTCAGAGCAAATGTGGCCATTCTGTTTACTATCCAAGAAGACCAGTGAGTCCACACGTGTCCTGAGTGTGTACATGTGATGCTGATACTGGAACAGCAGCCTGTTTGCATCTCTCCCATCTGCTGTGACTGTACTGGAAAAGTTAAATCCAGACCAAATCTTAAAATCACAATAAGACACTATCAAGATTCCGGCTGTGCATCTTTAACCATTTAATGTCAAAGCAGTGTCTGTCCTGGAGTGGTTGCTCAGATGTATTTACTTTGTTTAGCAGAATAGATTAAAGTGTGTCCTATAAATCAAATGTCCTTGTTTTAGAGGCATTGAATACTTTTCACGTCGGGTTTCTCTCACTACTGTTGTGAATCATTCTGACTCAGTTTCTCTAGAATGACACGGTTCATGGCAAACCTGCATTAGATTGAATTTGGTGAAAGTGTTTGTTGAATTCTGCTTCTTTTCGAAACCATTTAGCCTGATTTCTATTCATGAGTTTTCACTCGTTATTATTTTTGTGTAAATTATGTTTCTTTACATTTCGCCACAGATCGGTGGAAGTGCATGTGTGTTAGTCCTGCTGTTCTCTGGCCTTGTGACCTGTTCTGGTGCGTTTGGGAGCCCCTTGACTGATGATGTGGCCACTATTGACACACTGGTGCGTCTTTTCTTTCATCTTACTTCCAAGTGTGACTGGTTTTATCATTTAAAATGATTTTATAATTTTATTATATTACATTATTTTACATTACATTAAGATTAACTGTCCAAGTGTGGTTTATTTTATATTTACATTACATTAAAATGAACATTACAGTCCAAATGTTGCTTATTTTACATTATCATTACACTATATTACATTTAATTAAGATTAACAGTCCAAGTGTGGTTTATTTTACATTAACATTACATTATATTGCATTTAACTCAGGTCAACAGTCCAATTGTAGCTTATTTTACATTGCATTACATTACCAGTCCGAATACAGCTTATTTTACAGTAACGTTACGTTATGTTACATTAACATTAACAGTCCAAGTGTGACCTATTTTACATGATGTTTGTTTCCTGTCTGATCTCGACAGAAAGAAAACCTCCCAAAGGATTACAAAATTCCTGTGCGTTACATTTCCAAAGACGTGGTGAGTGTCACACATCTGATTGATTGCGCCAATATGATTTGGAGCCTAAGCGTGTCGCGATGCTACCTGCAGTTTTTCGCTGGTGTGCTTGTTTGCATCAGAAAGCGGCAACAATGACAGTATTGTATTTACTGTCAGATATCATCTTAACTACATGCCAGCGCGGCCACAAAATTGCTTCTCATGGGGCCCTTCTCGTGTTTTTCTCCTCTGCTGCCGTTCCAGGGAGGCGCGTGCTGGCTTCATCTGAACCTGTACCCAGTGGAGATCAGTTTAAAGGCCTTAGCCCTCAAGTTCGGCAACCATTCCACCACCCGAGAAAACATCACCATCTTTATCACCATGCTGCAAGGGCTTCGATACACCGTTGACAGCGAGGAGCTGGTAATTATTTCACTATTACAACATCAAGAACCTTCACCGTGTCCTTCTCTGATGGTCAGTAGTGTCTAATCTGAAATGATTCACGACTCTGGATCAGAATCAGAAAGCTTTATTGATCTCAGAGGAAATGGCTTATGTTGCATACAGACCCAAAAACAAGAGCAATATAACATATAAAGTCTATAAAGTCCAATACAAATGTTTTGAAATACTTTATAAGAGACCCACAATGCTATATACACAGGGATATTAATACTGTAGATTAGTAACTGGCAGTTAAGTGACACAAATAGTAGTTAGGAGTGTTACTGCTGTGAGTAGATCAGTAATATTGACATAAGTAGTGATTTTTCACATGATAAGACTCTTGCACATAATGAAATGATGTGATTTGGCAAGTTATTACGTTCTTTATACTACACCACTAATAAAACACATGCGGTTTTATCATAGCACACTAAACAGACACCTACCGACTTTTTTATAGCTGTATAACTTCAAACATTAAGGTTACCAGTAATGGGATTAAGCCAAGTCCAGGTCTACACAGCATTCCGAATGTACATTTTCAGCTGGAAGAACTAGGCTTGATACCTGACCCTTCATGTCTTTAGGCAATTTAGCTTTTTATTTCTTTCCTCTATGAATGTGTTCCAAGAAACCATTCATTACATATTGCATAACATATTGGCCTGTTTTCTCATTTTGATTCCTGTTGTTTACGCTACAGTGTCCCAATAGGCTTCTTTATGTCTTTTCCCAGGAGGCAACGATGCAGGGCTTCAGGTGCCATTACCGGAGCGTGCGATGGTCCACCGGTCGCTATTTTGCCCACGTTAAAGAGGTGCTGGTCGCGTTTGCCTCGGCACCTAGCCAGTTTCATTGCACCCCTCCCCCCTGCCCTACAGCCACGCCCATGACACCAGGTGAGTCCTACATGTACACACGCACGCACAGTATGTACACATACACACAGACCAAGCCAGTTTAATGTCAAACACGCCCAGCTTTAAATAGAGGCTTGAATGACAATGATCACGCAAACGGCATCACTATTATTAGTGCATTGGGCCTCATGCCCTCACCTGACTCCACTGTCTCTAAATATGCTGTTGTGTCTTGACAGGTCAAGGAAGCCAGAAGCATGTGATTGACGGAGCGGTGCCCGGTCTCTTGGCACTGCTCGTCATCCCCTGTGTTGCCACGCTGGCACTCGCTCTCAGAACAGTTAAGCTTTCCCCTTCTGCGTTACGCAGCAGTATGTAGGTGTAATGAGAACGCTATGCACTAAATATGTGCACCTTGGATTTCAGGGCCTGTTTTTTCATTCTTGTAGGTGCGTCGCCGGAGAGTTTGCTGCGAGGACAGGAGAAGTGAAAGAAACGGCGGTGATTCAGAAGCGCAAAGTGACCCTGAGGACGGTAGCAGGGCCACCCATAATGACCCTGAATCCTCTTACCTCAACACACAGTGCAGGTATGGTCTCTTTTAGACACATCACGTTAAAAGCGAATGCTTTGAGTAACAACAAACCAAGTGTTTGTTTTCTGTGTTGTAAGCAAGACCTGACAGATGCCTCCCTTTGATGCCTGTTGTTTCCCCTCAGGGCGCAGCAGGATACTTTGGGGTCTGAAGACACGGCAGTTTAATCCAGCACACCTGTGGGAGTGGAACCCAGCTAAAGCGTTTGTTTTCAGTCTCAGGAATCATCAAGTGCCTAAAGAAGGAACTCTAATGTCCTGTTTGTACGTGGCTCTGTGTTTTGTTTTGTTTTTGTAGCAGAGCACAGATAGTGGTACACGAACGAGGAAATGCACAGGACTTACTGCTCTTACCAAGTGAGAACATGGTCTTTGTCGGCTGATATAATCGCGCATACTCTAATTACCCTTTGAGCTAAAACAGTTAGCCGTAACGCAAGCTATACACAATGAATAACTTCGCAAGAATCTTAACATCTCAAGGCCCCAGCACTGGACTATATGGCTGTCTCGCGAATGATAAATGAATCTGTGTCTCTGAAGAATGCATAGAGGATGGCATCTTTGAAAACAGACTGGTTCAGCCTGGTGGAACGCTTTGGTGAGCCAGGGGCTTCTCCGGGACAGGAAGCGCGGGTCTTTTTTGAAGAGGCACGTCCGCTAGGATGCCCGCGGCAGGTCCATCCCTTTGAGGCCAGCGGCTGGGACTGCAGGCCTCAGCTTTGGAGGATAAATGGCTTTTTTGTGTGCGGTGCTGTCCGGCATGGTTGGCTCGGGGCTCACTCCGTGTTTCAGCAAAAGACTGCTGCAGAACAGAGAGCGCGCTTGTCCTGAGAAATGTGCGGTTGAGTCCACTTGACAGCAGCCCCCCAAGATCGTTTGGGGGATTTCAGCTCATTCACTGAGTTTAATGCTCGATTTCTGTGGCGACGGGGCTGATGACCCACTTTGGAAGCTGTAGGTTTGAGAGATGTGTGGTCGTGGTGTTTGTGCGTGCGGGAGGGTGGATAAGGGATTGAAGGTCTTGTAGATAAGGAATAGGGTTATAGGATCTAATGTTTTACAGTTAAACCTTGGAACCACACTCAATTAAATTAAATTATGACTGACTGTCATAACAGTTCAGTTTAAATATAGATTTAATAGTGCAGAGTGATTTATAACAATTGTAACCTAATCCTTTGACTGAATAAGAAGGCTTAGGCTCAAAGGGTTCAGTTGTGCCGCTTATGTTCAACTGTGCATACTATGGGGACACCAGAGGTCATCTGTGGCCCCAACATTCATTCAGAAGTTCAGCGATTGTCCATGAACCTGAAATTCAATCATTCCGCATAATTATTTCTGCGCCCCCCATCCGCAGTTAGAAAAAGGCAAGATGGACGTTGGATCTCTCCGCCACTGGGTTTGTGTCAATAAAGGGGGCCTGGTAGCCACCGTCCCGGCCTACATCCGATTAACTCTGTCGCTAACAAACACACTTAACTGTCCAGAAACAATCCCACAGACATCTGTGGCAGGAGGAGAAAGAGCCGCTTGTTTTCATGACAATAAGCAGAGAGTCAGAGAGCATGAGAATTGAGGTCACATGATAAAGATGTCACACCAACATGAGTCATATCCCATAATTTGATTCTCAGTTTGTGTCTGTCACGGCCTCTGATCATGGTTTTACTCCCAGTAGTTGAAAGCTTACAAAATGAAGGACTATTGCGGCGCATGATGAGCTACTGCAGGGTTTACGTTGTTAGTTTTGTTCCTCTATTTAAAAAGTTTCATAGGTGTTGATGGGAAATTGATTTTTCAAACATTTCTGCAATAATTAAATAATTAAGATGGTATTCATATTGGTCTGGTATGAAGTGCTCCATCCCAGAGAAACTGGTTACGAAGACACCGCCCAAATGTGGTTTTAACAGGATTCTGACCCTTAAAATATGTTTTAAAATTCATTCATTCAGTATTTTTTCACTTTTATCATTACTGTAACATCATAAGCATTACAAAACCCCAGATGATGCTCCTGTCACCATCACTGTCTAATTTTTTGACAGTGAACTATTTAACGTCGAAACACTGCAGTGTTGAATTATGCAGAAATAGTGGAAGATTGATGATTGATCTGTAAACCTGTGAAAGGTATAGGCCTGCAGGAAATGTCTTTTTCCATCACCATACAAATCAGCACCAGTAGTGCTTTCCCCTGGTGTTTGGAAAGCCCCAGCACACGTTTCAACGTTCTCCGTGAGTCAGTTTTAGTATTAGAAAGCAGAGAGTCACTCAGGTTTAGGTGAAGGAAGTCTGTAGATCCCACCCCCCTCTTATAACTCATTGACTTGCTGTCCCTCAAGCTATCAATGCGAGCGCTGTGCAGAATCGTCGTAAGGCCCGACCTCCCGCTCACAATATATGAGGTCAGTAATGGAAGACTGGCTATCATCAACCGCAGCAAGACTTTAACAAAGACTCTTCTCATCCGCACAGACTCGCCGCTTTTTATGGTGGAGAGAGTGTCATTAGTCATACTTTCGGCTGAGCCCACTCTCCACTCACCAGTTCAGCTCCGAACAGCAGGGCTACACAAGAAAGGCGCACACGCACACACACACACACACCGCTCCCTCACACTCCAGACACCGACAATCAAAAACGTATGATGAGCTTCATCCCCGCACCTCTTGAGTCAGGCTGTAATGCTGAGTCGGGGAAAAACTTGGTGACTCACAAAGATATCCATCTGACATCACCACATCAAAACTCATTTCCAAGGATCTAAAAGGGCACATATGCTTTAGGGCATGGAAGTGGCGAGAGTGTAAACATGTAAACCAGTTGGATTGCAGACAAATTAATGTGGGCTCTTCTGTAATGTGTTGGGCCACCATGAGACATCAGAAATGGTTTAATCTAGTATTAATGGATTCTACAAGTCTGTGGATTTGTACTGGAGGGATGGATCATTGGTCTTCCAGAAGTGTTTTGATGATGTTGGTGGAACATTTGCTTTAATACAACAGCCCAAAATATGGTGTTTTTCAAGATTGCAGTTGTCAAAAGTGTGCATTCAAGTGTGGTGCCTGTCTATTAAATGACTGAAAATGTCAATGTGGGACGTAACTGGACTATCAGAAATAACATCCTTCCACAGCTAGTAGAAAAGGATAATATGGTAGGACTGTTGTGAAAATACTCCTTGTTTCAAAGACGAATGACAATCTGAGGGGTCATTGGTGTACCGTGACATGATCAGATGAGTCATTCTTTACTATGTTCTATAAGAGTGGGTGAGCGCATGTTTGGTGTACACCAAGAGAACAGTACAGGTGTGAGTGCTTTGACCCCTATAGTGTTAGTGGCTGGTGGCTCTGTAATGCTGGTTGGGATTTTGCTGCTCTTATAGGGGTCATTACAAGTCATTCTAAGTGATCACCTTAATCTGATAATGAACGCTTCTGTCCTGAAGGGGGAGTGGTCTCTTCCAGGGTGACCACACCCCCATCACAAGGGTTCACAAGGGATCACTGAATGGTCTGCATAAGAATGAAAATTGTCATTTTTATGCTACCAGAACTCAATCCAGTTGAACACCTGTTTTAGAGTGAGCACCACTACAGTATATGATCAAAAGTATTGGGACACATGACACCAACAGAAACTTGACATTGCATTCAAATACATAAACTTTAAGGCTTTTTCTTGGAAGCCTATCCACAAGATTGAGTTTCTTTGGGAATTTGTGGCCGTAGAGCATTTATGAGGACAGACACTGATGTTGGACGAGAAGGTCTGGATCACAATCTCCGTTCCAGTTCATCCCAAAGGTGCTGGATGGGGTTG
>JBBPDB010122844.1:0-36602 GCA_037974465.1 Brachypetersius altus
TGTTCCTCATGTGACTGAGAATGGCATTGCAAAATTTGATCAGATCAGACAATTTGTCCACAACTAGATAGGGGTTAATGGTAGGGGTGCAATGCAACTGCTAGTGTCACCACTGAAGTAACCTTGAGCAAGGTACTATCCCCCCACACTGCTCCCCTCATTGGCTCCTTTGCTTTGTGAATGGGTTCAAATGCAGAGAAATAGTTTCACATTGTTCACATTATGCTGTGGTGTGATAATGCGTGAGGGTTAACCACTCAAATTAAATTAAAATAAACCCCTCACTTCAAAGGCAAATGCACATTTGAGAGATTAGAAATCAGACACTGATCTACAGAGAGGTGAAAACCAATATGATTAGATGAACCATCCATATTCTCCACAAGTGGGCAAGTGTATGTGCTGCATATACCAAGTGATACACCTGATTTCTTAAAGGGAAGTGTCCATGGAATTGAATACAACGTTATTCAGACTGATCACCTTTATCCTATGATTACAGTACATTGCATTTTATTAATTAAGCTTTTGTCCAAAACAATTTACAGTTGGAGGAAGCGCTCAAGTTTCAGGACAGTATGATGGAACATTTGTCCTTAAGGGAGACTCTTCAATGAAAAGGCCCACAGAAATGTCTGAGGAGTATAAAACTTATGTAGATCATCTGCTGTGCCCTTGACAATCACCAGATTTCAGGAGAATATGGGCCAATGTTTTTAAAGCACCGAATGAAGGAATGTCTTTTGGAAGACTGGTGGCTCATGGTGGTCTGACACCTTGCTAAAACACTTTATGTTGGTGTTCTCACCCATCACTCTGACAGTAATAAAAAACAGCATCTGCATTCAGCAGCTAAATCTATTCACAAAAAAGTCCATTATCTGAGTTTGAAAAAAGGGGAACATTTTCAAAACCTTCTATGATGAAAATATCTGCGGAATTCATGCTATTCCTTTGAGAATAACTTGATCTTGCATGCAAGAGATAAATAATGTCAAATGACAGGATTGTCATCTGGCTCTCTGAGTGTCACTACAAAAGAACTCTAGTGTTTTCAAAGCAGCAGGTGGCTAAGCAAATTACAAAGCAGCGGCGGAGAGAAAGAGAGACTGCGGTAAGGCAGCAAAGGAGGGAAAGCAACTGAGCCATTAGCCGAGAGAGTCCAGAGTGCACGCTCAGCTTCAAACGTCTAAGGCCGCTGTCACATCAAAGGGAGGGAGGGAGGCACAGCACAAGTCTAAACACCAAACACAGACTCGGAACACGAACGCGAACGAATAGGGAGGGGCTGAGAGAGTGAGTGCGAAAGAGAGAGAGAGAGAGAGAGAGAGAGAGAATGGCATGATATAAGGGATGTGGTTTCCTGAATGTTTTCTCAGCGCGGATCGCTAGGCTGCAAAACATTCTCGTACTGGCCATTTTCACTCTCTGTTTGAGAGGTCTCACATACCAACACAAAGGTCAATGGCGAGAAATGTCTCATATTAGTGAATGTCTTCTATGCAGCACCAGTTTGGGTGTATGTTTCAGCGCTTTCTGTCATCGTCGAAAGCAAACCTTTTTGCATATTGGGATGAGTGCCCTGCGCCTTTCCCATGAGTTTATTCAGAACTGTTTCTCTGATTCACAGCTCAGAATGAGCGTAACCCAGTACACCAAAGTGTGAAAACAACAGCTTAACCACATAAGCAAGCATTTGTTGCCAACAAACAATAGACACCTATTATCACGAAGACCGATGACATGCATTCATCGCTAACATTAGTACGTTTAACTGAACATTTCCTATGGCCTGTAACAAACTGATATACTTTTCATTGATGTCAAAAGTTTTATTTCAATCATGATTTTGATTCATGTTTGTAACCTGTCGATAAAGAATGCAAATTAAAAGGTAAATGCAATTCATTCCAATGCAATTAATAATGTATTCATGTATGTCTTCAGGTTTGGGTAGAAAGCACTGAATAACTGAGGATGGCTGTATACTGAATAAGATCAGAAAGAATTTGATTTATCCCGGAAATTCTTTGGTCCTAGACATGCTCAATGCAATAAGCAGAATAAAGAAAGACAGTAAAGAGTTTTTTTTTAAAAACAGTAGTAATATGTAATAACTATATTACATATTAAAATAACAGATTATTAGTGCAAGTGATAGTGTTTGTGTCATGAATAATAGCAGGTAACAGCCTATGATGAAACATACATTCAATAACATAAAGATGAGTAAATAGGTGAGTAATATTGCATGATCCGATTGAGACATTAATGCTGAGAAAGATCACCTGCAGAATGAGTCTTAGTGCCACAGTTAGGAAGGATTTTGTGGTGTTCGGTTCTGTATTTGGAGGCAATGAGTCTTCTGCTGTGAATACACTGTGTACAAATACAGGGCAACAAGAGCTCTGCTGTAACTTTTAGTCGCTTCACACTGTCCCTCACTGTTACTGGGCAATAGTTTTCTTCATGTAATTCTTCTGACAATGTGTTATATAACTAATTATACATCTTATACATCTTTTCCTATACATTTAGCAAATCCCTCAGTCACTTACCCTCTTAACCTTACTTGTGTATTATTCTCTGACTTGCTGTTTCTCTTTGACAGGGTTTGTTACAGTGTGTAACTTAGCCAGCAGTAACTTGGTTAAATAGCTGTTGTTGATTTAAATATAGCTTTATAGGTTTTAAGAACACTACTTTAAGCACTGATGTTCGTCGCTCTGGATTAGAGCGTCTGCTAAATTGTCACGCACACAAGGTCGCGTGCAGCCAAAGGGAGGAAACAGGTGCCAACCACTCGCACAGACATTGAAGTTCCAGACGTGTCCCAAGTCCCCGATCAGTACCGAGTACGCCAGCTCCTCTGAGCCAACCCAGTCTATACCTGTGTGTGCGAGTGAGAACGAGGGTTCATTTGGTGCAAACCTCAACTCCGCTGGGAGCGTTCTCAGATTAAAACGCGTGGTTCACCCGCTCTCCCCTGCCAGTCACGCTAGAGCTCTTCAAGGTTGCGTCAGGTGTGTCCGGTCAGTCATTTCTGCCCATCGTGACATAAATGCCTTAAACGTAAACGTAATTGCTTATAAGTTATACATTTCTCAGATTTTTTCTTGCTTCACCTCTGGTCTGCAAGAAATCACCCGTGATCATGTTCACTACTGAGGAGTTTCTGCTGATTCATCAGTCAACTCATGCTTTAGCAGGAACCTCAGTTTGCTTAAAAGTGGTTTAAGTTTTGTCTAATTTGTGTGTTAATGACAAGCAATGCTCTGGTTTTAAAATCGTTAATGAAAACATCGAAAGTGCCTCTCTTATATATTGTGTGTATTTTTGTCTCAGTATTCTAGAAGTAGGCATGTATTCTGAATGTTGCCTTTTCAAAATGTGTCTTGGACTGAATACAGACACTTCATTTCAGTACAAAGCTTATATATTGCACCTGTATTCAGTCTCATTTTGTTAAGTGTGTCTAATAATGGTGTTATAATACTTGTGTTCTACATGCAATGTATCTAGTGACTATCACAGCTGGATTACAGTAGTGCAGTTAATGCAAATTCCATTTCAGTTCCAACTTATATCATTTCATTTGGATCCACTTGTGTGATTGCATAAAAAAATGAATGCATATTTGCAATTAAACAGACTGCAGTTATATGCTTGTTGTATGTATTTAGACAAAACCTGCATATAATTATTTAATATACAGTGAACTTACAACAAGCCCAAATGTTTTTGTTGTGGTTTTGTTATTTTTGACAGTTCAGTTTCCACTGAAACATGTCAGTGTAGGATACAAAATATATTTTATGTAAATGTTATTGCGGAAATACCCAATGGACCGTATTGTGTAATTTATTTTGCTTTGTAAATTGAATGTAGTGTGAAAATGAACATTTGAACAACATTAATAATTATTATTATAATAATAAGCATAAACTCAAAAGAGCACGGCGAAGAGATTTTGCATTGTCACAGTCATGGCTTGCTAATTATTACAAGGATGCACATATATTGAACTGTCTGGGTCCCCCTCACAAGCTCTCAGGCACATTCTCTGCATTTTGTTCTCCTGCTCACACACACACACACAGACACACACACACACACACACACAGGATAAGAGATGAAAGGCGTGTGTGCCCTTGCAGCTGGCCCTTGGTGCCGTCTCTCGTTTCACGTGGCCAGATGCTGCTGTCATGCGTAGCATTAAGTTAAATTGATTTTCTCATAACTGTCAGTCGGGCTGCCTTGGGAAGCGTGATGTACTGCACGGCCTGAGAGTCGAGACTTGGCCTGCAGAGCCACACACACACCCAACGCTTTTAATCTCTTCATTATCTCACTTTCCATCTCTTGCAAGCTTCTTCTGAAAACAGCTCCCAAAAATGAACGCCCTTGTGCCCAAGAACAAAGCTGCCAGCTGGTTATAGATAAAGTCTTGAGAGATGCTGAATTCATGTTGCTTGAAAAGATCTAAAACACAGTGTGTGATCTCTGACTGGACCAATGCTGTAAATATGATTTTAATGAAAATTCTTTATACCTATAAATCTGTCACTTCTTTATCATGGGTTTCATTTACTGCTTTCAACGGAAACAAAGAAAACATGGCAGAAATGTAAAGGTTGGCTTTGCCTTGCACTTGCTTTATTTGTTTTAATTAAAAATGACATATTTGAATACATTAGGAGGCACACAATAAATTACACTGACATTTACTTAGTACACTATAATTTCTGCCACAGATTCTCAAACAGCGTAAACTTCAGGGCTTGGATTTGATTGTTCCAAAACATTCACCTTTCTGTTTTTGAGCCATTCCAGTGTCGCTTTGGCCTTAGGGTTAGGGTTATTGTCATGTTTAAAGATGAATCTTCTACCAAGCTGCAGGTGCATAGCAAACTGGAATAACTTCTCCTGCAATATTGTGCTGTATTTGTGTGCAACCCTTTTCCCTTCTCTGACTAGATTCCCAGCACCTGCTACCACCACCATATTTCATAGAAAGAATGTGGTTTGTTGAGGCATGGGCAGTGTTAGTTTTACACCACACATATCTCTTTAAAGGCTGGCCTCATCTGACCATAAAACCTTCTTTCATATCTTAACTGGGTCTTTCTCATGCTTTGTAGCAAATGCCATACATGTTTTATGTGACACTTCTTAAGGAATGCCCTCTTTCTTGCCACCCTCCCTTATAGGCCTGTGTTATGAAGAGCTCTCTCCAGTTTCAGCCAAAGAGCACTGCTTACGTCTGAGAGTGAGGGTTGGATTTTTAGTAGCCTCTCTCACCAGTCGACATCTTGCTTTGATGCTCAGTTCTGAGGGACAGCCTGTTCTAGTAAGGGTCTGGGTGCTGTGGTGAACATTCCACTTTCCAGTGATGGATCCAACAATGCTTAACAGGATATTCAAACTTCTGTATTTTTTTTTTTGTAGCCATATCATGCCTAGTTCATTACAGCTGAATGCTCCTTTGTCTTCATTTTTGCGATGATTTTCCCATAAAGAAAATTACCCCTACAAAGGATGTGTTTTATACCCAGAGACTACCTTACTTATGGACAACTAATTATGATTAATCATGGTCAAATTAGTGTCCCCTTTGCATAGTTTGTGACAAATTTGTCATTTGTGTGAGCTTGGAACTTCCATAGCACATAGGTGTGAATACTGAGCATATATCAGAATTGTTTAGTTGACAGATAACTTGTGTTTGAAGTTAATTAAACTCTTAACTGAAACAAAGTGCTGTAGATGGTTAGAGCCCAAGATTGAAACTAAGTCTTACAATGTGTCAACGCTAAGGGTGTACTCACACTAGGCACGGTTGCCGTGAACCGGGCCCGAGTACGATTGTCCCCCCTCCCCACTCACCCTCTGGCCCGCACTCACATTGGATTTCAGCATTCGTGACGGAGCACGCTTACGTCATCATGGTGCAACGGTTTCAGTATAAACATGCTGAATGCAATGGAGTCCATCGCTCTGGTTACTTTTTTGATAGTAATTTTGAGTCATTTGGTCCACGGTGGTCCGCAGCCCTCTCACAGCCTGTTGCTAAACAGGTCTGTCATTTTGTGGCACGAAAAGTGGTTTTGGAGCGTCACAAAAACGTGGCGTCACACTTCCTGTTCCGTGCTCCAGCACGGTTAGCGCTCACACTACATGCGAACCGTGCCTGAGTCCAACTGAACTGTGCTCAGGCACACCTTGGCTAACCGAACCGCGCCCCGGGCACAGTTCGGAGCACTCACACTAGTCAAACAAACCACACTTTGGTGGTCAAACGCACTCGGGCACGTTTCACACCGTCTAGTGTGAGTACACCCTGAGAGTGAGTTCACCCTGGACCCCGAGGTACATTTGGTCTCAACCCTGGGAGCAGGATCCTGGCCCTCCTGAAAACAGTGGTCTGTGTTTTGCTTCAGTGCAATCTGCAGCGTGCATGTAAGCTATCCACTGCTGGTGTTTGGTGTCAAACGACTGGCACATTTGGTCACATTGTGTCCCTGTTCAAAGAAAAGGAGATGGAAAGTCGTGCAAGTGCTTGGGCTGAGATTATCATGAAAAACATCTTGTGGCAAAAAAAATTCAGATAAAACTGGCTCCTCTTCTTTAGCTTCCTAAATAAGAACATGCAACATGTTTATTTCCTGTTTCTTAATGTCAGCCCTCTAAAGGAGAAAATAAATATCTGAAAACATAAGATATAGTTAAATAAAGAGGTAAAGCGATAAGCCTATTATTTGCCATTTTTAAATAAATGCACAAATGGAAACAACGTGTTTTCTTTAAAAAAGAAATCTCAAACAGACTTGCTTGTGTGTTTTGCGATGCATTACAAACGATTGCATAGCTTAAAACAGCAGCAGCCTGAATATTGTACTTTCATTTCTCCTTTATTATCGTATCTGTCTGAAGACACATCAGCAAGTCTATCCGGGGTTATGTGACAGCTCGGCATGGTTTCAGGCAGGTAGCTCCAGTGCAAAAATAAAAATGCAGACGTCACATGTTTTGGGTGATTGACTACATTTGGGGTAGGAAGACTCTACTTTGATTTGATTTAAGGGAGGCCACATTAAAGCACTGTAAACTATCGTATCACATGTATTTGATCTTCAGTAGTGCCAGCACAGCTCAAGCTCAGTTATCCATGCTGGCTCAGAGACAGGCACGGGTGGTCCAGCCGGACACCTTTCACGTACACTGTGCGTCTTTCATTGAGGTGTTAGTAATAAGAAACGAGGATATCAGCTTTGATCTCAGAATTGCCTTTACATACCTGACCTGCAAAGCATTGGCAACTAAGAAAGCACACACACTCACATACACACATACTTCAAACAGTCTCACACAGCCGATCCCATGGTTGGCACTCTGTTGTGGTTTTGGCACAGAGAGACAGAGAGAGAGAGAGAGAGAGAGAGCAACTGTATGATATGGTGATTGATGATGCTGTAAGAAGAGCAGTCCAGCTTCAGTGACTCCTCCTTTAAAAGCCCCATGACCTTTTGACCTTTGCCATTCTGAATGTTAAATGTGATTCAACCAATAACATTTTTCATTTTTCATGTTTCTAGATGTTTTTGGAAGTATTAAACCTACAGTGTTTAAACTAAACTGCCAGCCTTTGCACTTATCTTCACACACACACACACACACACACACACACATACACAGACAAGTAGTCATTCATTTCACTGTTAGCCTGGCAGACTGTTGAGAAGTATTTCAGAGATAATCCAGCTCTGAATGATAGGCGGAAAATCTCAAACCAAGCTCAAAGAGCCATGGAAACCTGACCACACACACACACACACACACACACACACACACACACATAGGGACAACCCACACATCGCACACTTACATAAACACGTAGACATCTTTATCTTATTATCTCTGCTCTCTCTGCCTTCCTTTTATAATTCACTCTGAACTGTGTGTGTGTGTGTGTGTGTGTGTGTGTGTGTGTGTGTGTGTGTGTGTGTGTGGTGTGTGTGAATAGATAACTATTCTGTCTGATACTGTTTTAGTGTTAGAACAGGCTCAGACTGTTCTGTTTCATGGTCACGCCTGTAACATGTGAGCTGAGGCATTGATCTGTGGAGTTTAATGCAGGAGCAGCAAGTCCCTCCATGATAAATGAAGATGTCTTTTATGTCCTTTAATGGAAACTGGCAGCAGGCCAAACGGCAAAGAGCCTTCCTGGCCAGCAGATTACCTGTTTCGGAAGAAAATCAGTTTCTCTCTCTCTCTCTCTCTCTCTCTCTCTCTCTCTCTCTCACTCATATACACATACGCACTCTTTGTCTAAGGGTTACATATCATTTTAAAAGATCACAGCCTGTCATTTTAAGCCATTAAGTTGTGTGTTAGTGTCTCCATGTAACAGTGTTTCATTATTTTTTTCATTCTGTGTCTTGCCCCAACAAGACCAAACCATCAAATCTTGCTTTTCTAAAAACTGAAACAAGCCAACAAAGGAAAACACACAGATTGTTTTTTATAAAGACAAATAAACTCTAAAATCTCTCTCTCTCTCTCTCTCTCTCTCTCTCTCTCTCTCAAACACACACACACAGACAGACACACAGACGGTGCATTGTCTCTTCTTATCTTTTTCATCTCGGGCTGGTAAAGGGGAGTGTGAGAGTGTGGGAGAGAGAGGAGGGAGTGAGAGAGAGGAGAGAGAGACTCAGAGAGAGGGTGTAGTGTGGGGAGGGATAGAGTGATGTTTAACTGCTGGTGCCCTGCAGCCTTTAACCTGTAATTTAGCACCACCTCACACTCTCTTAAACAGACAAAGGAACAGACCAGATGAACGAGAGAGAGGGAGTGAAAGAAAGAGAGAGAGCGAGAGAGCGAGAGAGAGAGAGAGAGAGAGAGAGAGAGAGAGAGAGAGAGAGAGAGAGAAGGAATGCTTTTAAGCTCAGCAGGGTCATCACAGGCAGTGTGCTGGAGGTTCTCAATGCTGGCACACTGACACATATACACACACACCCCACATAAAGAATTCATATGTACAATATACACAATGCATATACACTCTACCTACACCCTGTTACCCTGTTATGCACATCTGTTTCACTCAAATCTTTGTACTATTGAACATTTTATATTCAATACATTATCACTCGGACATACGGAGTCGATGTAATATAATGTCAGTTTGGTCACAGATAAACACACCTGCAGTTTCAAACAATTGTTATAAGATTAAAAACCTTAACATGGCAGAACATCTTAGAATCACGGTTAAATCTGTATATTATTATTGAATCAGTTGAATGACTTTTTGTAATACAAAACATCCAAAACATACCTTTTGTTGACTAGTTCAAGATATTTGTCTACACTGTGTACGTTGTGATTGCATCACAAATCCAAAAAGAGAGATTAATAGGACAGTTTATTTTTCTGAAATAGAAAACTTTGTGCAATGGTGTGATGCTCAGCACTTCACACGGAATGTTACTAAAACTAAAGTGTTGGTCCTAAACCCTAGTTCAGTAGGGGACCATAGTCATGTTGTTATACACGACTCACTTATTGAGCAGGTCAGCTCATATAAGTATCTTGGAGTTCACTTAGGCCTCGTTTACACTGTCAGTTAAATGTGACCCGATTCCGATTTTTTGCTCATATGTGACACAGATCGGATCTGTTCCATGACGGTGTAAACAGGAAAAAAACGCATGCATTCAGATATTTTGAGATCGGTTTCAGGCCTCGTTCATATGTGGAAATAAATCAAATATAAATCAGATATGTGCCAATTCGACTGTCATGTAAACAGGCAGATCGGATTTTCCTAGGTATTGTTGCAAGCCACCAGAGAGCGACCCCCGAGGCGCTTCTGCGAAGGGATGGCCGGCGAAATGTCGTGTCGTTGTAAGAGAGGAATGCGGACAAACGTTGACACAGCAAACCGACAGTTGGCTGCTCATTCTAAAATTTTGGACCCATTGCTCCTCGCTAAAGCCCGCCACAATATTCTTCCACCAATCCTGAGATCTCACGCACCCAGACGTTCCTCTGCATGGTCGAGGCCATAATAACTGAAGCATATGCGCAGCCTGCAATAATCACCCTTTTCCTTCTTCTCCGCCTTATAATCATGGTATTATTTGGCTAATTTTGCATATCGCAGAGCTAGCATTAAGCATATTTCACGTTCGGCCATCTTGGCTACTGTGTGGTGTAACAACCCCCCTTTGCTATAGCAAGTGTAAACAAGCAAATCGGATATTGGTCACAATTTAAAAAAACATAAGGAACATAAGGAAAGAAAATCAGATATAGGCAACAAATCAGAATTGAGCATCATGACCTGCAGTGTAAACGAGGCCTAAATGCACATAATCTAGACTTTATATGCACTGACATAGAACTGAAACTTGTCAAGTCAAATGTCTAGTCTTGTTGGCCTGATTTCAGTCCCCGTTCATGGTGTGTTGTGTCTAATGTCGAGCTGGACTCGAAGGCCTGTTTTGGCAGTGAACCTTTACATCGCCAGCAGGGTCCCAGTGCAGTCACAAAGAGAGATCTTAGCCACTGATTGGATAATTAGCAGGAAGGCTGAATGAGCTCTGAAGGATTTTGCTCATGGGTAGAGTGGAGAGCAGTTTGAAAGCTACTTAATCAGTTCCCAAAGCAAGTCTCTTAAACCTTTTAAACCCTTCACACCAGACACGTTTCCACTGTCAGAAACTCCAGTCACTGAGTCTGGGTACAAAACAGCTGAATTTCAGATAAACCAGAATTGTTAGCACCTCCTTTATGCTCTGTTCGACACATAGACTATTTAACCTGAATGGAAAAAGAGCGTAATGAGCGTAGTGCTTCCAGACAGTATTGCATTGAAATATGAATAATGTCATCAAAAAAGCCATACATTTGATTTATCCGTGATGAATCAGGTGGTCTTCTTTTCTCTCTCTCTCAGAACACATTACAGATACATTATGAATATAAAGCACGATGGGCAGCGCTGTATAATCTCGTGTGTGTTGTGTGATCTTGTGTGAGTGGATGTGTTTGTGTGTTGTCTGAAATGCAGTGGTATTTAGCCCCTTTGTCTCTGAAAGTATTACTCAGTTAGTCACATCAGCCCTTATTATCCATTTGGCTTTATGTAGTACTCAATAACTACTGCGCACTTTACTGTATGAAGTTACGAGTGTGGGGTATGAAGGTCCAAACTGGCCGTCATTAGGGTTGCGTATTAAAGAAAGTAATTAATGGAGGTTCAAAAGTTTAGTCCAGTTTATGAAACACAGCACGATAGCAGTCTTTTAAGTAGGACACGGTATGCTGAGTCACTGCCATGGCTTATCTACAGTACAGGACAGGAGCTCATGTCTGCGTTCATCCACTCCGCAGCCCTTTCTTCAGCTTTGCAGTAAAGAATTGTGCAATGATAGCAGAGATGAGAAGAGGTGAGTGACACAGATGAGTTTATAATCTCATTTTGGTAATTTCTACTGACACGCTGTGATCAACATCAGACGCTGGGCCTGCTGAGCCAAAGGGCAGACAGTGAAGGGGTGGGGGGGTGATGAAAGACAAATGCAATAATGTTTGCCATGCACTTCGTGTTACTGACTCTGGCTTGTATGGATTGAGTGAAATTCAACTCACTTCATCCAGAGAAAGACATATTTTGATGAAAGTATGCTTCTCAGTTTGTAATAGTCAAGTTTACAATATATCACAATATAAGGGGTGGAGGTAGCTCAGTCGGGACGATACTTGGCTCCGGACCGTGAGGTCATGGGTTCGAATCCTACCTTCAGCCCCACTGGGTCCCTGAGCAAGACCCTTAACCCCAAGTTGCTCCAGGGAGACTGCCCTCTGCAGTTAGGGAATGGATAAAAGTGTCTGATAAATGCTGTAAATGTAAATATATAACTGTTTCCAATCAGTCCTAATGTAATAGTTGTTTATAATCTGTGTCATAAGTGCTTAACTTCATGTTTAATCCTGTAATTACTCTTTTGCATTGTGTTTGTGCAGTGGCACTTTAGAATGAGAGAAAATATGGTACCGTAACACAAATCTCCATTTGGCTGTGGCCAAAATGAGCATAAAAACTCCTGCCACAACTGCACTTACTATGGGGTAGATTTTAATTTAAGTTAAGAGAGGAAAATAACACTAAAATGAAGTTATCGCTATAGTCTGTCAACATCCTGCTGGTGTTTCTTTGCTCCTGTGCATTTCATACTCCTGTTCTTTGCCTGTTTTCTTGCAGTTCTCTTTTGTTTCCCTTCACCAGTTGTAGCGACTGCTTTGTAATTTAGCCAAACAGCATGTATGTCACTGGGGTCACTTCTGCCCCCGATGTCCCTCTCTAATTGAAATGCCATTTAATTTACGTACAGCTCTCTGATTACATGCTGGCGGGCCGGGGAGCTCGGAAAACAATTTAATTTTATGTTTTGTATCTCATTCCGTAACCCTGATGCTTCCTTTGATTGCCACGGATTGTCCGGCATGTCCCTCCTTAAACAGTGGCCTTTAGGGTGATGTAATTAGAATTTAAAGGCCACAGGTCAGGGAAGAGTTGTATAATAGAAAGAAATGACCCTGCTTATACTTCAGAGTGGGCACCATCCTCAGAAGCGGTGGATACTGTTAGACTGGAGTGATCCGCACCTGCAAAGTGTCATATCCGCATGCTTTTGACTAAACTTTGCACCGTAATATGTAACAGTGTGAGTGATTGTGATTGGACCTTTGACACTGGAATTGCGTAACTGCACAAGGGTTTACATTTTAGAGCCAGTTTTCCCTCAGAGGGAAGTAAAATCAAGCAGACTGCAGCCTCCTGCAGGGAGCTTCACGCTTCATTCCTTCAGATCCACAGGCACAGCTCTCTCTCTCTCTCTCTCTCTCTCTCTCCCTCTCTCCCGCTCTCTATCTATCCTGCTGTAATTAAATGAACATTTACGTCTGATTTCTCTCTCTGACAATCAAGGATAATTATAGCACATTTCAACACAGCCTGCTGAGATGGGTAAGCAAATAATACACAGCAGAAGGATTGTTCAGATGTGTATGCGCGGGTGTTTGCGGGAGCCTGTGTATGCGTTCCTCTTTATGTGTTTCTCTGTTGACATGTTCTGCCTCAGAGTGCACTAGTTAGTGTGAGAAGTCAAATGTATTTGTTTGTGAGTGTGTGTCTGTCAGAGGAAAGTCTGAAAGCTATTTCATCCTATTTTCTTCATCAAAAGCGAATCAAACATGTGACCTGTTTTATCTGTTTGATCCTTTTAAGTGGTCTATTTTAAATTACGTAAGCAAAGTGTTTTCCTTAATTAGCCTCCTGTGTGTGAAGGGGGGTCAGGTGCTTTGCCCTTTTGCCCATAATATTCTTTTTGGCCATAATATGCTCTTAGTTTATATTCCCTTACTTGACATATAGTTTACATATACATATATGTATATATTTTACAATACAGAACTCCATATATATATTTCTAGATTGTATAGGGTACATTTTATACTGTACTGTTGGTATAGTATTCAATTCTATTCTATTCTATTCTATTGTTTTCGTAATTGTTGCTGCTCTTAACTTTGGCATTACAAAGCAAATGTCCCACTTGAGGGACTAATAAAAGTTTGTTTTATCTTATTTTATTTTGTCCCCCCGCACCCTTCCCCCCGTACATCCCCCCATTCCCTGCAATACATTTTTTTTGTGGATAAAATTTTTCAGATTGTCACAAGGACGCATTTTTGGTTCACCTGTCCCTCAGTCTTTTAAGACACTGCCCCTCTAAATTTTTCTTTAAGGTCCTGGTGTGCATATACCAAGCAGCTAGAACCTTAAAGACACTGATAGTTGAAGTGAAGAGCATTCATTTTCTCATTCTAATGGTAACTGTCAGGGTGGAATATACTGGGCCGCAAGCAAACCGGAAAAAATGGCTTGTGAAAGAATCTTAGCAACTTTGATGAGCCAAATTGTGGTGGCCAGACAACTGGGCCAAAGTATATCCATAACAGCAGGTCTTTTTGGGGTGTTCCTGGTATGTAGTGGTTAGTAGCAGAATAATGAACATCTGTGGGATGTGCTGGACAAACAAGTCTGATCTATGGAGGCCTCACTTTGCAACAAACAGGATCAATCAAGATTAATGTCTTGATACTTCAGCACACCTTTATAGGTTTATAGGTTCATGGAGTCTAAAGCTTCACAGGTCAGAGCTGTTTTAGTGCAAAGTAGTAGTGCAATAAAGTGCAGAAATGTGTTCTCTGTAGAGGTTGTTTACGCATTTCTAACAAGACATGTCCGTTGACTAAGGGTGGGGGGTAAATATTTGCACTTGATTATGTCTACTTTAAGATTTGATCCTCACTTTTGAAGTATTTTGAGGTATTTGAGGTGTTTTCTTCTTAAATGCCAGTGCTATTCAGATTTCACAGGTGTGTAATCTCCAGCTCTGCTCATTCTGGACACATGTAACATTTCTTTGTTTTTACAGCTTCCTTCAGATTCGTTTTAGAAGTTATCGCGTAGGTTTTCAGACAGTTCACTGGCTTGTTCATGATACGAATGATCGTTTCCCATCCTCTCGTGGCTAATAGTCCTGTTTCTGGTTTCTTTTCAAGCACAATCTTTGATTTGAGTCTTGATTCAGTCAAGTATCCTTTTGTTTGATTATTTTTTTTTTTGCCATTTTAGGTACTTTTCAAAAGCTTCAAAGGAATCTTTTATTATCCATCTTTCACACTCATAGAAGAAATAGAAAAGACAATTGCCTGGACAATACTATCTTTCTGTGTATCATCATCACATCTGAAGATCTTTTTAAGCTTCTTCCTCCTGATCTCCGTATTTCTTGACAAGTATTAATGACCTGACAGGTTATTAATAATTGATTCGAGTAGGCAAAAGCGGTCCACATCATCTTCAACAATAGTAAACTTTGCAGGCTCTTCTGTTGTCCTAAACTTCGTTTTCATATCGAGCTGACGCCCAGTGTTCTCATGCTGTTCCTTTAGTTTTCTTCAAGTTTGCTTTTTTCTGCTATGAATGTTATACATAAAAGGTTATCAGTATTTCTTCCATCAGTCACCCTGCAGTGCTATTATAATTTCAGCAGGATGAATTTGTATGATAATGCTATGCAGTCCTGTCTAATTCCTTTGCTGATGAGGAAGCAGTCTGGTTCATATATCTTTTGTTTTTAAATAATTTGTACACACTAGTTATCAATTGCAAAAGTGTTCTAGTGAACAAACCAACAGAACTGATCTAAAAAAAGTTTAGCCCCATCAGTGCCCCTGTGCTTTTTAACACAGAGTGGGTCTGCCTATACAATGATTCATAAGGACATGACTTGCACTTTTGTGTGTGTGTGTGTGTGTGTGTGTGTGTGTGTGTGTGTGTAATTAGATCTGCCTCGTTGAGTAGTGTCATATAAGGAAAATTGCATAGAGACCATAATGAAATCACCACAGTCCCTGGCCATGTTGGAGCATAGGGGTTAAATATGCAGTATAAGGACACATGACACAGTAATGCCATTACTGCCCTGGCCTGTTGGAGTGGTTCCATTAGCAGATTTCTTAGGAAAGGAGGAGGAATGTCGTTGTGCTTGCTTAAAACACATCCATTTTTACTTTGTATTTTCTTGTACTCTGTAGTTATATGAAACCACATGGTTTTTTTTGAAGGGTTGAAATCAGAGGTTAAATAATGAGGTTTTCTGTTTGTTTTTCTTTCCTCCTGACTGAAGCGTCGTACAGTATGTCTAGTGGTTGCAAGTGCAGAGCATGACTCTGGTTAGAGAGTGCTTCAAAAGAAAGACCAGAGAACTCTATGTTCCTCAGATCATGCTTGTGAAGGACCCTCAGACATGGCAGCTGGAGTCTTTCTACAGGGCATTTGACAGACATGAGAAACATTTTGTAGCATAAAGTAAGCTGTTTAGGAGAGGAATGTCAAAATGTTAGAGTGCCTGCTGTATATGTGTGGACTAGCTGTTTATTGTTGCAATGTCAGTCTGCTTTTTTGAGCATATTGCAGGCTTCCTTGGTACTTGAAGCAGCAGCAGAAATGCACAGCTAAAAGAGCATAACTAGCCCAGTTTAAAATAAGAGTTTAGTGTGGTGCATTAGGATGGAAACCATTATCCTCTTGGTTTCCATTGTATTTTATGAGATACTGCTGGTTCCTCATGCCACTACTGGTTCCTTTTTTTCTGCATCAGACCTCATAAAACAGAATACAGATTGTGTATTATAAAAATGTCTTGTGATGTGATATGTTTGTCGTATTGCCCACCCCACAGCTCTATTGATTGTTAATTAGATGAGCACTGTAGCATGTCACTGTGCTGCCTGGTATAACTAGAGATTTAGAGATAACTAGTGTGACATTGAGTATGCGCACATTTAAAAGAATAAGTGTTAGAATATACTGGTGCAAAAGTATTTTATATTGAAAATGTGTTAATATGGGATTTGTGATACCTGTGATTTGTGAAAAAACACAAATTTGAAATGTGGTAAAAAAAAAAATGTTAGTGCTTTGTGTTCTCTCAGCAGTACAAAAAATTTGAAAGTTATATTCTATATGGAAAGTTAGCTGAAGGTATGCCAATATTTGTTACAAAATTAGTACATTACATATTTTTAAATAATTTAGCACAAAAATGCGTAAAAAAAATCACATACTGCCACGGAAAAAGCAAAAAAAAAAGCAACGCTAATTTCCGGGGAATCAGCGAATGACTGAAGCCGAGAACTCTGAACCGTGACTTTGAAGAGGTTTTTTAATGAAAGAGATTTATGTAGTACACCAGGGCTGCCCAATTCCAGTCCTGGAGGGTTGGTTCCTTAAACACATTCACTAAACAATAAATGAGTGCTTCCATCTGGACTATTTTACTGAATGAGGTGCAAAAAAGCATTTAATAAGAGCAGAGCTCATTTACTGTACATACCACAGACTTCAAGGCAGGGCAGCAAAACCAGCGTGTTTAGTTCTAAAGGTTAATTAGAGGTTGTAAAATGCTCATGTGGTATTATTATGACTCATGGTACATAAACCCACATAAATGTCATAAATGGAGTTTGAAGGAAAAAAGTAAATAGAGGACATTTTTGCATTTGCCTTAATTCTCAGATTTAAGAGAAGTTAGAAAAAGGTCATGTTTTTAAAAGACCGTATTAATGTCGTAAGTGGACCTACAGGAAGAAAAAAATAAAATGAAGGGGACCTAGAGGACATAGGCCCTTTAAATCTAGTTAATAACTAGTTAATAAGATCTAGTTACTCTTATAAGATTGCTATAAGGATCAATCACCAGTTTACCAAACATTATCATTTTAAGTTATTATCATTTTAAGTTATCATTTTAAGTTAAACTAGTGAAGCAGTCTGATTCCACTGACTGATTGTTTAGCTCTGAAGTGCAGCCCTATTGTTAACCTCTCCATGTACCCTATGAAGTATGCAATTCTAACAGTTATTGGTGTGGATTGACTTGAGAGCTGTGTGAATATTTTTTTCGCCACGGCTTGTTTGCCAAAAGACTGATGACTGAGGCTGATGTGTGTGTTTCACATGCCCGTAGAAGATGGTAAATTAGGTAGAAGATGACCTGAAAACAGGCTACCAAGTCTTAGAATACTCCCAACATGTAGGCCACACTCACATACACACACACACAGATGCACACATACACACACTCACACCCCAGATGACACTATTTCTATGTAAGTGAACTTTGGCATATCCTGAAGCGGTCTTCCGCTGCAGGCGGTGTGTGTTTATCCATGTGTGTGTGTGTGTGTGTGTGTGTTTATGCATGTGTGTGTGTGTATGGTGGCCTCTGGGTGTTCTTATTGAGTCACTAGGTGTTCCTATTGAATCACAAGGCCTGTGACCATGCGAGAGTAAAGTTGTCAGACGAAATCAAACCCGTACTCGCAGCAGCACGCGGGCGAACTGGGCTGACCTGGAAAGCCCTTTAGTCTCACTAATAAGAGCATCTCCCTCAAACCCTTACCCTGCACCTACACTTTGTTGCTGTGTTAATTTCGCCTAGCTGTTGCTCACGACCAGCTTGTGGGTGTTAGTAATGCCATTTTGAATAAGTGAGCTATGAATATATTGCCAGGAGATGCATCCATTTTCTAAAAAAAATTATTAAAAACATATTTTAAATGTATTAATTATGTTCATATCTTCTTTGCTGCATTTGTTGTATAATCTTTTCTTAAAGATAGGCCTGTTAATATATTGCCCAATATATGCTTTAACCCAGAAATCAGGTGCATTCATGTTGAAAAAGATATATTTGCAGGGAATTAGTTTTTCTACAAATAGTGTTATATTCCTTAAAACACTGTAGCTTCACCTTGGTTGCAAACTTGCATTAGGAGACGTCAATATGCATTTATGAAGACAATGCTGGCTGCTATGGAGTTTAAGAAAATGTACCACAGCGAAAGTATGAATATAATATAAGAGGCATAAATATAAGAGGAAAACCTTTGCCCTCTGATTCACTGTTGCTGCTCAGTTGCATAAAGTTGATCTAAAACTCTTTTTTGTTGCCAGGTGACTCACTGTGCCTGTCAGTAGTCTCAGTATAGTCCATTAAAAATGAATGACCCTGAACGCAAGGGTAGTTTTACAAAACCTCTGCCTGACATCAGAGAGTCTGGCCTGTTCTGGTGCTCAGGCTGGCCAATAACTATCATTTGAGTGACATGCAAAACAACGAATCACAAACCATTGTTTTTATGATATGTATGGGCAAAACATCAGAGGCTGAGAGGTCAAAAGATACAACAAACAATCATTAAAAATAATTAATAACATATTTCTTTATTTTTCATTCCTAAACCACTTCGACACCTCTGCATCACCTTAATAAAGAACTGGATGCGGTTTGAGGTGTTTTGAGAGAAGTTTTGGGAATGCGGATGACTAATGGCTTCTATTGTTTATTAGCAGCACTAGCATTGTTAGCTCCAGCTCGAAATTAATAAAGCAAATTTTGGACACTAGATGATCAACTGTGTCTGGGGTAGGGGTCATTTTTCACAGAAACATTCCTAGCTATCATAGAATATATAAAGTATACCCTGAAAGGACTCTTTATTAGGTACACCTGGTTTTTATCTACACGCACTGGCTATTTTATCAGCTCCATTGACCACGTAGATACACAGTTACAGCCTGTAGTCCATCTGTTTCTCTGCACCATTTGTTAGATCTTTACCCCGTTCGTCAGTGGTCTCTAATGGGCGGTTATTATTTGCATGATGGATCATTCTCAGGTGTTCTGTTAGGGAGAGAGAGAGAGAGTGAGAGTCAGTGTGTGTGTGTGTATTTTGAACAAAGTACATCATTGCTGTAGGCTAATCCTCTACCCAAATAATACCGCCTCACTGGTGGTCCTGTGGGGGTCCTGAACACTGATGAATATGATAAAGGGGGCCAACAAATGATGCAGAGTATCAGTTGGACTACAGTCTGTAATTGTGAACTACAAAGTGCATCTGTATGCTCAGTGAAGCTGATCAAATGGACAAGGAGTGGAGACACAACCTCGCTGTACCTTTTAAAGTAGCTTGTCAGTGTATAATACAATGCTGTGTATGCACTTTCTGCTTCCCCAGTATTGTACGTCTCTAAAATTGCAAGGCTCTTATTCTTTTCCCCTTGGCCGCTTACGAATCAGGTTTTTTGTAACAAGCTTGGTGCAAACTTCTCAAGAACAAAACTCTTCAAGCAGAAAAAAAACCCTTCAAACTACTAAATCTAAATAGTAAATCCAATACTGACTCCTGCAAGAGTTGGTTCGTTGGAATATATTTCTAACCTGATTGTCTTCTACTTGTTACTTTTAGCATCGGCACGCCAAAATACTTAAAGGAATATTCTATCACAGCATCAGATATGAGGATGTTCTATACAAATATATCCACTAATGGTGAGGGTGGGGACTTAACTGCAACAGCTATATGAGTAAATACTATGCCAGGCATTTATATTGATGTTTAACAAATGACTACATTCACAGAAAGAGCAAACACATACTGAACACCATCAGTTCCATAAAATGGCTCCTACATAATGTGATGTTTTTTATTTCTGCTGTCTTGGTGTAGGTAGAAAATAGAAGAAAGACGCGGGATGGCATTAACCATGATGACATTAAGAAGACAATGCATTTCACATTGATTTTTTTCAGCTGTTGCAAAAATCAATCGGATGCGGCTGTGTATGCGGTACTTTGTGTTTACCTTTGTTTGGCACAGGAAGAGAAATGAGAGAGAGAGAGAGAGAGAAGAAAGGGAGAGAGAGGGAGAGAAAAGAAAAGGAGAGAGAGAGAGCACAGGAGTTAGCTTTATATGAGTGTGTGTGGGAGCAAGACTGTAACTTGTGCTTTTAAAACCTGTTCCCAGGTGTGTGTGTGTGTGTGTGTGTGTGTGTGCGCGTGTGCATGCATCTCAATGGAAAGAAGCCTATATACTCCAGGGAGTCACCAGATAAAAATATAATAAAGAGACAACATCCAGATACCACACCCATACATACTGAGGTCCCCATAGGGCTTGGAGCATGTTGTGTGTGTGTGTGTATGGAGTGTTGTGCCTATGTTGGTACTGAAAGGACGTTTCCTCCCAGGATGTCATATCTAACATGTCATTTACTGCGTCCACATCGGCAGCTCTAGGTTTCCATGGTAACCGCTGTTCTCTAGCCAATAATATACACAAACACAAGCGCACGCATCAAACGCTCCCACCGCATTAGCATCATAAATGCCTCGTGGTGTGTTTGCGCGCGTGTTATTTATCACAAATAAATGTCGTTTAAGTCTGTACCCATTCGTGGCAGTGCATCAGCACATCTCTATTCGAGCCTAATCGAAGTCATGTGTCATTGGTAAATCGCTCACACCACTCACTCTCATTATTTGACCGGGACCATTGGTTCTAACCTCTGTACCAGCTGTATTAACATTATAAGCAATGATAATTCCTGCTATTTTTAAAGAATGTTTACATTTTCTGTTGAATTTTTTTTGCCCCTGTCCTGAGCCCTATATTGTGCCTAAGGTCCAGGAAGACGATATTTCGTCTCACTGTATACTATGTATATAGCTGAGATGGCAATACATATTTTACTTACTTACTTAACATTTGAGTGGCTGATGCTAGACTGTACTGTGTAACTTTTAAAACCCAGAAGGACCAGGCTACCAATTAAAATAAAAATTACAAAAAGGCAAAATAAACAAATAAATAACTAATAAATAGATAATAATGGTTCGTTGTTTGTTGAAAGTTCGATCTTAATGTTTTAAAATCATTTAAAATCACATGTATGACATGTATAATTTTCTGATTGAGGGCACCATACATATAAGGACACATGGATTATGAATTGATTGACTGACTGACTGACTGACTGACTGACTGACTGATTGATTGATTGATTTATTGATTGATTGATTGCTATGCTATTGTTAACTCCAGTTTATTTGGTTTGTGCCCCCCCACCAAACCCACTCTATACTTTTATCTTGTTTAATCTGGCTTCATATACCTGACACTGATCTATTAAAATGTGCCTTGACCAGACTGAAGCAACCTTTATTTTGTATGATAGCTGGAGTTTGTTTCTACACTCCGAGCCAAAAGAGCTCTTATGTTGTGCCAAAAAGAGGGACTTCTTTAAAGATAAAAAAAAAAAATTAAAAAGCCCTCTTGAAGAACCCCAGGTTTCAAGGTGAGCACGGTGTGCCATGTTTGTATGCGAGTGAATCAGATGTGCCATGACAGCTCAGTTCTTTGGAAAATAGCTTTGTCACAGGCAAAAAAGACATTTAGATATGAGAGCCATTAAAGCGAGCTTAGCAGCCACCTACAATCTGCTTTGATTCTGAAATCAATGCCACTCATCTGTTGAGCCATCTATCAGCCTCTCACACAGCTGTCCTGTTATAAAGCCGTCACAGTGAGCCTGCACTTTTGGGAGCTGCGTTAGCCTTCGTCATTTTGTAGAGAAAATATTTTCTTTACACAAGAATGTTGCAAGCCGGCATACTAGTATTATCCCTTTAACAGATTCAGGTGTGTGTGTGTGTGTGTGTGTGTGATGGGTTTGTTTGGTAGCAGGCTAATCAGATAGCTGTAATTGTGTTTACCCTGCTAAGGGAACATGTGCGCAGTAATTGGTGCCTTGATTAGAGCAGTGGTGCCACCGCAATCCTTCATTAAGCGCACTGCAATTCAGCGCAACAGTAGCAATGTGAGGGGCGAGTTGCAAGAGGGAAGACAAAGGATGAGGTGGTGGGAGGGAAGAGATGGAGGTAAAAGTAGAAAATCGAGTAAAGAAAATAGTGAAGGAGTGGGGAAGAGAAAGTGCTAGATTAAAAGAAGGTTAAGGAAACATATGGACAGACATTTCTTCTGTCTTTCATGTGTTCTTCAATGGTTGACCCCTTCATTGAAACCTCTCTCTGGCACAGACAGGAGAACCAGGTTCGTCTGCTATTGCAGATTTAAAAGGCTAAACAAAAGCAAAAATGAACCGATGGGCTGAATGCGCAACGTGGGCGCTCATTAAAAATGCCCGTATGACACATTAAAGCTTCTTTGTGAAAGCTAGTTTTGTTCAGGAGGAGCTCAGGAGCCAAGTGTGTTCTGAAGAATGCAAGCGCGGGGTTCGAGGCCTCAGCGGCTTGAAACAGAGCGTTCAAAGAGACGCACGCTGAAGTACAGTATGGCGGTGGTGAAGCTGGATCATTTGGCCTTCGTTAAAGGCTTACTATGCTTAACAGTGTGCCACAGGGTTGGTGTGGATAAAAGGGAAGAAACTTTGATCAGGCAGTGCCAGGGAGAGCTATTGCTAAATATCATGAGGAGTTTAGAACAGGAAACATACATTTGTGACAGTTTGGCCCTAATTAAGTCTTGCTGGTGCTGACTGACTGTTGGTTATTCTGGCACATTGACCCACATACTCACCCCAATCACTGAAGAAATGAGCTTTTTTTCCCTCAGCTCCCTGATTGTATGCACTGGAGTATTCTGTAACAAATGTCATTAGAGCAATAGATCAGTCAGAATTAATTCATAATTTTGCCTTTACACCAAATGTAGTCCATCAAAGTGTTTGCTTTCTATCTATCTATCTGTGTGCAATTATGTTCTATTATGCTTAAAGGAACAGGTTGTAGTCCGGCTGCAATTGATAACAGACTCGGACTCGAGTAGCACTTAAGTCGCACAAACAAAGGCTTGTGACTTGACTTTAGACTCGTAAACCATGTTCATTTCAGGGAATTATTTATTTATATCTTGCACTCTTTCCAACGACCTGAAAACCGTTCACCTCGTCCCGGTGTCCCATAACGCTTTTTGAGGGGTCATTGGAAAGGGGCCACCGAGCCCCATCTAACTGTGGAGTTTCACATTTAGAGTGAGAGATATATTTTTCCTATTTAATATTTTGATTTAAGATCATTTAAGGCAATCCTCCATGTTGGTGAGGGCAGATCACAGCACGCAGCCCCGCCCCCTGCTAAGCAACAGCCAATTGTAATCATGGGGCGTGGCCAATTAACATATATTCTAAACCTTCACTCAAAGACTTGAGACTTGACTTGGACTCGAGCACAAAGACTTGAGACTTGACTTGGTAAAAATGACTCGAGAACATCTCTGATTGATAAGCAGCACATGTGTGGTGTGCAAATATATAATCCTTAAACTCCTGGCTCAGACTTATGGATGTGGTTTAGGACAGAGTGAGACTTACTGTAAACTATGAAAATGAACACAATTTTCAAAGTGAACGCTGCATGCAGCTTCTTGTTTCCACCATTTTATATTCACACTTTCCATTGCATTTATTTGTAAACATATATTGCTTCAGTGCGAATGGTTCACAGCTATCTATAAATGGAAACAACAGAAAACACAAAAGTGGCTTGCCTGTTACACCTGTGGTCTAACATGTCAGCTACAGAGAGCTGAAACATTTGAGGACATAAATAGTATTAATTATTGATATAATTACTTATTATTTATGTGGGTGACTGTCTCCAAGTGTTAGCTATTTTACCATTTTAACTCCAGTCCCGAACTAAAGGAAGAAACATTTGGACCTGGCTGACTGACTACCGCTGAGATAAGTTGAAAATTGTCTATGTTATGCATTTAACTCCATCACTTGCTCCATCACTAATACAGTCTGCTACTACAGAGTCCCTGTCACTCAAAACTCACACAAACATTCTGTCATAAATACAGTATCGTAGACATCATATTCCTAAGCCTTTGGCACTATGACACTTTATGACAAGTTGTTTTGTCAGTGGAGGATAGAGCAGAAGACATGATGGGTGAATCACTACAAATAGTTGAATATATGATATACATTATCTAGAACCGTACACCAAAACCAAGAACTACAGGAGCATTTCTTTTTAAGACTGATTCTGCTGTCAGCTCTTCAGCCTGAATCCTCACAGCAGGGGCTTGTTTCTCCTCCATTTGTGAAAGCAATTGGTTTGCTATTACAGTAAGACTTTGTTCCTCTCTGTTTTATTATTCCATTCATGTTCAACAACGAAATTCGGTAAGAAAGAAAATACCACAGAAGTAGTACTGATTAGTGTGATTAGGTAGGGGTGTCGACAGAGGGTCAGTGTGACTGCAGATTTTAATTTCGGGCCACCTGCTGCTTGAAGTGCCAATTGATAAAACAGTTGGAATCAGGTGTGCCCCTGTGGCCACACCAGCCCTTTGCAGATAAGATTGAACGCCCCTGTTCCAAGATGATAGCATTTTGTATAAATTACTGTAAGACTGTATCATCCGACAGTCCCCACCACGATTTGCATTCTGAATTATTTTCACATTTGTATTCAGAATCAAGGCTGGATTTTCTGTTTTGTTTTTTCATAAAAAATAACCAATTTATCAGTAAATGTAGCACATTTCCTTTCTGCGTCCTCTTTTAAAGAGCAATGTGTAGCATATATAACTGATAACCAAGAACAGTGAAGGTGCACTTTGTATGCGTGCATGTGTGTGTGTTTGTCTGTGTGTGTAGTGTCTGTGTGTGTGTTTGTGTGCCATGGAGAAGCACTTGGCAGTACAGCCAGTGAGCCTAATTAATTGTGAAGGTGGAAGAGAGAGGAGTGAATTGCCGATTCATTTATCATCTGCCAGTCAGCATGTTGAGAGTGCAGGTTTGCATATGTGTGTGTGTGTGTGTGTGTGTGAGAGAGAGAGAGAGAGAGAGTGAGAGAGTGAGAGAGCACAGGGCTCAGCAGCTGGCTGTGCAGTGCAGTACTGCTTGAGTGATGGGCTTTGGATGGACGATTCCTGTGGTTTGAATTGGAGAGACATACACTCTCTCTTTTCTCTCTATCTCTGCTGTGAGTGAAGACATGCACGACAGTAGACCTGCTATTATTATTTTCAACCACTCCACCTTTACAAAGGTCACTGTCATGCAAATACAAACGCCCACTTTGTTCACACGCATATGCAAACATTCCTACAATATGTAGATGATCACACACCCGTGTGTGATGGCAGCAGGGATTATTCTTGTCTACACAGGCGCACGATGGTATATTATGGGCTGTCTGTTCTCACATTGCCCATCCATACAGCAAAGAACAAGTCACATATAGTGGACTTATATTTATTAGGTGTCATTTGTTACATAATGTTTAGTCCCTTAGGGAACCCCAGTACCAGCAATCACAAAACCTAAATGTATTCAGTATATTTGTCCATTTCTGAAGTAAGTGGAAGACTATAAATGGTTGGGGGACCAAATACACCTTTAAATGAAAGGATTTTTTTTCTCTTTAGGATTATGAGAAACATTCATTCATCCCAACTTGTTCATGACCAATGTGCACAATATTAGATTTAAATTAAATGAAGTGTGTGCATGCATTGTCATTTAAAACAGAAAGAATGTATGTAATTTGTGTATAGGGTACAGTTATGATCCCATACGTTGACAGTATTTAAAATGAATAAATAGATATACAGTGGGTTTGTGCCAGGTAGAGTACCAGCAGTGAAGAAGTAAACGTGCAAAGCGAGCCAGTCCTCCATTGCAGAGATGCTTCTGGCTGCGCCGACTGAGCTCAGTGGTGCGCTAGTGCGTAGTCCTCTCTTTGTATCTGTTCATAAGAATTCAGCTCCTCGCAGGATTCTCACAGTGTGTCCACAGAGGATGACCGATCATGGTCCAGTGACCCTCAAAGACTGCTGCCTATGGGCTCATTTTAAAGTGTGGGTGGGGAAGTCACCCTGGACCTGCCCCAGGACTTAACAGCACCCATGTGTTAAAGCTTGAGCCCGTTTTAGAGCGTAGTAGTTCAGAAAAAAGATCGGCCTTAGGAGTCATGAGACGATGAAGGGAAATCAAGCCATATGTGCATCCACATAGACACACAAACACACCCAAACACACGGACAAATTTATATGCACAAATGCACACACTCCGCTGACTCATTCTTCACCCCATCTGGTGCCATCTGTCCTCCTCAAGACAGGAAAGGTGATCATTTCCTTATCCTCTTCTTCTCTCTGTGTAAGTTTTCTTTCTTTCTCTGACTTTTCTTACTCTTTTCTTTTTTTTTAATATATTCAAGACAAACCAGGGGTTTGTTTCATAAAGCAAGATTTATTGCTTTTCTGTGCTTAGCTTGGTTAAACTGAAAACTAGCAGTGAAACCGTGACTTTTTAACTGTCAAAAGAATAAAAACTACATCAAAAATGAACAAAGAGTGAATAATTCTCTTCTGTGTTATTGTCTGTTGTTGTGCTAATTTGGCACTGATAAATCAGCAAACCTCATTTGAACAAGACTACAGTCAGTATGGGATTACTGTGAATACGGGCCAGTTTCTGACTGGAGCAGATGTGCATCTGTTGACAGTGGGTGAAGAAGAGAATGAAGACATGCTAAAAGAAAAGCTTTAGAGGAATGACTATCACATGCTCTCTCCCAATAATAAACAGTAGCTCGCTTGTTTAAAGCAAAGTTTTTGAATGATTTAAAATAGGCATATTAATGGCTGTGGAATAGGTCAGGGTTGCCCAACTCTAGTCCTGTAGAGTCAGTGTCCAGCAAGATCTGATCTTAAACAGTATAGATGGATATGATCTACCTGTTTGGCAAGCTAAAAGTCAAAGTTGCTTCTTTAAGTAACTTTTATTAAATCAATTTGTAAGTGTTTTCCAAAGATTGTTTAGGGGTTGTCTTATTGTAAAGTCATATTAACCTAAAACCTTTTCAGAAAATGAACTTTTCAGAAAATGAAAACTAAATTTAATAATACAGTCTAAAAGTAACCCTAAAATAAAAAGTAGCTCCAGGATTTCATTGCCCTGGAAGTGTTGGCTTTGTCATCAGGAGATGAATACCTGGTGATGCCTTAGCCACCCATGGCAGAGAGTCCAGAAGAGTTTAACTGGCATTAACCATAATGCGTCACAGTCTGTTTGCTGACATAACAGAACTAGCAGTTAGCATTCTCCTAAAAGTTGTTAGTGGGGTGAAATTGGGTTATATTCATAACTCTCATAAGCACATGTGTAGTTTAGGGATTACATAGTCATAGCAAACTGAACATTAATCAGATTTTTTTATGGATAGTTTTTGCCCTCTTTTGTGATATTTCCTCCTTAATGGTGTGAAAACATGCTATTTTCTCAAAAAAATCTAGATAGGTCCAAACAGATGGGCAGTGTATCTGCGTGTGTATACACACATGTGTACCTGTGTGGTGTGTGTGCAGACTGTTTATCTGTGTGTGCTTCAGTGTCACTTACACTATTTGTTAACAACTCCTCAACACCTTTTCCAAATCAATTTGCAAAGCAGTTGACCGATTCATGACTCCCTACAGGCTTCCCATTATGATTTTGTTCCCGTAATCGGGCCTTTCCAAGGCCACCTGCTCTCCTGTCTCCTCTGCGCGTAGCCTCAGGCGCACACTGTCTCTCATTGTCAGGGTCCTCATATTGATCGCATGCACTTCCCACAAAGCAGTGTCTGCAGTGGCACCACTCAGGGCTGTGTCCCTCTGTTATCTGAGCCTGCCTTACACTGATTACTCCCTGTTCAGCACTCTGCGGATATGCTAGACTTTAAGCACCAGGTCAGAGTTTAATTGGCTGGTGCAGGGCTGTCTGTAGTGCAGTGTAAACTACTGAGGTACGGATTGGAATTTGAACTTATATAGTCATGAAAAGTTCTTGGATAAAGGTGGGTGGGAATAGAGTGTATAATTCCCAAAGCAGTCCAACGTATTGTGAAGACAGAACTCAAAGTAGAGTCTGATGGCGAGCTCATCAACTCTGTTTAACAAGCAGCATGCCTGTCTTTAGCCCATGGATGTTAACCCGCCCCTAGCATTCACTAGCCAGCTTGTTTTACTCACATTATTGATTGTACTCTGGCTGTTGTTAAAAGAACTCCCATTACAGGAATTTAGGGGCAAGTTTTAGAGGAGTTGTAACTTTGTTAGCTGCAACCCAACAGCAAACTGCTGACATTTCTCCCCAGATGTGTTTTCTTGTTACAAGACCACGTCTGTCCTTGCTTGACTAGCAATTAGCATGTAGCAAATTACATGCAGAGATCATCACACATTTGCCTCAGTCCATCTCCAGTATTAGGTAGTTTCAAGTAGACTTGCTTAAGTGGTTTCTGACCACTTATCTACTTAAATAGACATACTATTATTTACATAAATGGCCAGCAGTTAAAAGCAGTAGCAGCCACCTTCAAACTTAAATTTTGTCCTTAATTTTGTTCATTTTTATAAAACGCAACCCCCACATGTATTGAAAGCATCTTAAAATCATGGAGGCAGCTGTTGTTCCTACAAGAATGTCAGGATCATGGCATTTGGTGTACATTTTGAAGAAACCTGTGTCCTTTGTGTACAAACAGTTCAGTTTAATGTGATCAGTTTAATCTTTCTTACAGCAATTTAAAATTAAAACCTGGGAAGATATTGTACAATGCAGGAAAATCTCACTGTGAGACTAAAGTGATGTTTTTTCTGAACCAACATTTGATCATCAGTCAGAACAGTGTTTGTCTTGGTTTCCTTTGTGACTAAAGTCTGTTCTGCTTCTTTGCTATAGTGTATTCCGTGCATCACATTAACTTGCACCAAAAATGTTTCTTAAAAGCTCATTCGGGGACATTCATTCTTCACTCATTTATGTTATTTAGTTTTCTTTCTTTTCTTTCTACTCAATTTGTTACACAGATGTCCTTGGTTGTCTATTTTTCCGCATTTACCTTCTGTTTTGTTTTTCAGAACAATAGATCTGAATCTTTAGATAATGTCTGCTGCATTTGAAAACTAATAAAACTGTAAATGTAACTGCAGCTGTAATTGAATTGTAATGTGATCAGTCCAACAATAAAAAGGGCTTCATACACGGTACAATATAATTACCTAAAACAGTGACTTTATATAGTAACAAACAGTTAAACTGATTTTATTCAAATCACATCATTCTTTGTATAAGCCATTGGGTAAGGTGAATAAAAGTAGTTAATTTGCTTGTAGGCACATGTTTTCAGGTCAAGTGATGAACCATTTTTACAGTACAGCAGGGCCAACACTAAACAGTGCTCTAAAAATCCCACAGGACTGGAATTGATGTAGGCTTGAGGTCAAAGAGCATTTCCCTGATGTACACTACAGTAGATATAGTTTTCTCAGGTTTGTTGTTGACTGGTGTTGTTCCCTGTGGGCCTAAGGGATGATGAATGTAGCTGAAGAGATGAAGGCCTGGTTCAGCAGGGGATTGTGTGGTTCTTTGTGCTGAATGGTAGTTCTGGTGGGGTGTGTGTGTGCTTATGTGTGCTTGTTTGTGTGCTTGTGTGTGTGTGTGTGTGTGTGTGTGTGTGTGTGTGCTTGTGTGTGCTTGTTTGTGTGCTTGTGTGTGTGTGTGCTTGTTTGTGTGCTTGTGTGTGTGTGTGTGTGTGTGTGTGTGTGTGTGTGTGTGTGCTTGTGTGTGCTTGTTTGTGTGCTTGTGTGTGTGTGTGTGTGTGTGTGTGTTTGAGGTTCTCTTGCCAGGAGTAAAAGGCTAATTCACCAACGTGCTATGCCCGCAGCTCAGGAGATGAGTTGGCTGCGGGTGTGGGCAGCGGGACAGAGAGGATTATGAGGATGGCGCTGAGGGGACAGAAATGAAGAGTTCATTTTGACCCTAGTGTCAGCAGTTTCTGCTGAGGGGAGATGGTGCTCTCTGTGGAGCGCGCTTAGTCAAAGACTCTTTAACCCTACGGTACTGGCACTGATGCCCATGGTGCATGGAAGCATAATGTCACATGGACTGTACTGGAATATTTGCAACTTAATTATTCTCTAGGCCAATATGTTTCAGTACCTCCTGTCCTTCACACTGTTCCACCCTGGGTAAGTTGCTTCCAACCTATTTTTTGCCGTATTGTCTGGACACTGGATATACACTGATGAGCAACTACCTCGTACATACGGTACATTGTCCTTTTCTTCAGCTTCACTTAACATGTAGGTGTAGTGCAGTTTCTCTGCTTTATTTGTAAGCACTTTTTATCTTGTACATCAATGGCCAGAACCCACAGGCCCTCAAATGAGCTGATATTAAAACGATAATCGTTCTTAGCACAGCAGTGACACTGTCATGATGGAGGCGTATTAGACAGAGTGCATCACATCAGTCCTGTCTTGGTTTTTAAACATCTCAGCATCACTGTGCTGAGAATGATCCACCACAGTTCAGTATAAACTACAAAGTGCACTTATATGGTAGTTGGAGCTGATCAAAGTGCCGCTTCCGTCCCCATCACTCAGCATGATACCAGACAGCGCAAGCATCTGTTTTGTTGCTAAACTAGTGCTCTAAGAGTATTACACTGTCCAATGATATTTCTTTAGTATCCATTTTAAAAGATGCGGTGACTGGCCTTATGTGACTAGTAGTAAGCATATGCTCGCCTTCACCCTCCCAGTGTTGGTGGTATTGTGTGACTGGGGCAGTCCTGACTAGTGAGTGGAATTGAAGATGACTAAATTGTGCAGAAAATTGGCACAAATCCAGAAATATGAATGCAACTGGCTTTTATTCAGTCTAAAACAAATTATGCTCTTTATTTAACAGGACTTGTGGGTGATCAGTGCTCTTTAACTGAATCCACAAGAGACCTGGAAAAGCAAATTGTGGCATTTTTGGAGTGGTTTACCATGGCGATAAATATATTGTTCGGATTTATTCTCAGTAACATTTAAGCATCAAGAATATTCATTACTTTTGACAGTGTCCTACATTTACCAGCTCCTTCTCAACTGAAAATACCATAGATCTAAGGTGGTTAGATCTTCCAAGAGATCTACCTCAGTGTGTGTAGGAGAGACTCAGAGAGAGCGAGCGAGGGAGCAAAGAGAATCAGACTCTTCACACGCTGTGTTGTCTTCCACCAGAGGCACAAATGAACAGTCAGTTTCTTGAACCACTGCTTGGAATGCGTGAAATACATGCAAAAGGAAACCATTGTCAGTTGCACCAGGAATAGCAACACGATTTAGAAACCAAGGGATTCTCAACATTTTTGTCAAAACACATTATTTGACATCGTCAGTTTGACTTTAGAAATGCTACACTGACACTCCTGTCATAAAGCTAACAGCGGTTGTTGCTTTGGAAGAAAGGTTTGTCGTACACGAGACCGCTTTGTCAGTTGTCACAGGCTGTCATTGCGTTTTGCCAGGCGGTCTGAGAGTTTCAGCAGAAAGTGCTGTCAGATAATTCAACGAAAGCATCACGTCTTTAACATATTATCCCTTGACAGTGTATCTTTTCCTGCATATCTGTATTAGCCCTGACTTTCCTCTACACTCTACCTGTCTGTGCTCGGGTCCTCTCTGGCCAGTGTTTGCGCGAGAGTGTGTGTGTTGATGAACATTGTGACCTTATCCACTGGCCATGTCCCTGCTTGGCTCACACAGAATGGCTAAGCAGCTTGGCTTGCCCTAATGGGAGAGACTAGAAGTGTCGTCATCTTTATACTAACCTCGCAGCTTAGCATCTGCCAAAGGTCACTTAGATCATAGTGAGGGCCTTTGTGAGATGTCACTGGAGTTACACTGGCTGAGAAACTGCCTAAGGGACTTCAGCTACAAAAACAAGTAAAATTACACTTTTTTTTCCCATACTGTTCGAATGGATTTAAGATGAATAAAGAGTCTTTTTTCCTCATGTTATCATGGCCAAAGTCTCTGCCCATGTAACCGTTTGCCCGGAAAGTTAATTAAAAAAAACATACAGTCACAACAGTGTCCATTTATGCTGCTTCTCAAACAAAATGGTGCTCATGTCTGACCTCAATTTTCCACTGGAATAAAAATCAGTCCGCCACATTGATTCTGGCCCATCAGGTAACATTTAAGTCGCCATGTTGTCAATAACTGCTGGGAGCTCTTATTTTGCAAGCTGAATGCTCAGTGAGTGTGTGTTTAGGCCTGAGACAAAAAGCCCATTGACTGGTGCTGTGGTCCATGCGTAGCAAAGAAAGGTCACGCTATAGATGCTAGTCCTACCTGTAAGCCTGAATAACCCGCCATTGATTTTTACCACATGTCACACGAATGGATCTCCAGAGAACATTTCAGAGGCTGGTGCCTAGCAGCTGTCAAGAAAAGTATTCTGAGTGCAAATGCATTTCTAAGGGCTGGTCGCCGGCCAGCCAGCGAGGAGCGCCTAGCAGGTCTTTATTTTGCTTAACTACTGAAGACCTCCCTGGAATACGTAAATGAGCTTGACTTTTTTATCCTCATTTATTGTTTTCTTTCAGCACATCTCTTCTGCACTCTCCCACTTCTGCACTCTCCCACTCTCCTGTTAGGATAAGTTTTACACGAATGCCTATACAGCAGTTGGATGTCAGCCTTCATAGTTTATAATGGGTCCTTACTACTTTAGAGCCATTGGTTGCTTAAAGATATTTTTTAATCAAGTTTTTTTTGGGAACCAAATGTGATTTTCTGCAGCATCTGTCCAAAGAGTACAAACCAGGCTGAACCTACTACATAACTTGATGGTAATCTGTGCTGTTCTGCCTTGTTTTATATAGAATACTAACTGAATATTGATTACAAAATAACACATTTTGCTCTGCATGCTGGACCAATGTTCCAGACTAGGAACAAATAGGGACCAACTTTCACAACAACTCAGTTTAGTGACTTGTAAATGGGATATTCTCACGCATCATACTGTTTTGCTTTACACAGGTCTAATTTTGTTTTCACAATTGCCAGTTCTTACATTAAACTGTCTGACAGAAGGCCCTTTCCTATTAAAATAGTAACTATGCCCACGAGACACTCTGATGATTGGCAGATTTTTGTCTTGCGAGACTAGTATTCTGCTTGCTGTTATTTTTTGGGTTTAAATGGCAGTAAATGGAGAATAAAGAGCCATGCCTAGTCACAGTCTGAGACTGCAGGCTATGTGATCTGGCAGAGCGGAGCGTTGAGTGCAGGTCCGGCTGTGCTGATCTGTGGGTGTGTGGAGCCTGGGTCGCGTCTCCGGTGATTCAGGGCAGGGTGACACAAGGAGGCTCTATGCAAATACAACAACGGTTATAAAGCCATAAAAGTTTACCGCATAGCGCCTGAGGTTGCAGCTTTTTAAGAGCCTGCTATTCTCAGAGGGACGTGACGCAAAGGAACAACTAATGTACAGTCTTGAAATCAAGTGAAAGCACACACACGCGCGCGCACGCGCGCGCACACACACACACACACACACACACATGCATTCTCATTTCCTGTTCTATATCTATTATTTAAATTCTGTAAAGACATTTCTGTGGCAGAAGCTGCCCTGTTTATCCCTGGTAATGAAAATTGTTTATGTACCTTTGGTTCGCCCTCTCTCTCCCTCTCTCTCTTTCTCTCTCTCTCTTCTTATCTCTCTCCCTCTGTCTCTCTCCTGCCCTCGCTCTCTCTTTCTCTATCTCTCTCTTTATTTAGTAAAGGCATCTTTTACATATATAATCAACGCATTAGAGCCAACTAGTATCAAGACATTTATTGTTTTTGAGATAAATTAAGGCTCAATATGTCTCTCTTGCCATGGTTTGAAGGACCATGCTTGCTTCATTAAAAACAGAACATAATTAGACCTGTTTAATTAGATGCAGTGCAGTACAAGTTTCTGGTAGTAGTCTTTAATTGTAGAATTACACACTTTTTATTTGATGTACTTACACACTCACACGCTCAATTCATCAGATGTCAAAAAAACGAATGCATTTCTTGAAGCGTCATGTTTTGCAATATGTACCACAGGTGTGGTTTTGACAGGCTGGACATATACAGCACCTGAGAAAATTATACTTAAAAGCTGTTTGCTACTGGGCATTAGTGTTACGTTAGTGTTAAAACACTAATTTTACAATAAATTCAAATAACATTAATACAGTAAACCATAGTTTCTTGTATGGCAAAGTGTTTGCTTGACCATTCCTCATGGAAGCCCAGTATTATTTGTAGCTTCCATCAGAGACCTGGGTCGGCTCTTTTTACTGCATTAGATTAAATTAGGTGTGTTGCTTACGGAACTTTATAAATCCACACAATGACTCGAGCAGAAATCTGGAACCAAACCTGTACTGTACTTTTGCACAGTACTGTATATTAAATGCACCAAAAAAGTCACTATTCTAAAGCATGAAGTTATCAGCACTGCCATTGTATTGAAATCTACATGTGTTTCTGCTGCAGTCCAGCAGTAATACGTGTGGAAAGGGGCGGTGATTCTTAGCACTGCTTTCCAGTGACCATCACTCCACTTGGAGTCAGAGATCATAGAGGTTTTTGTCTTGACCTCACTGTGGGCTCCATGCTTGTTCAGTTTGTTGAATCATGAAATGTCCTTGATTTGCTATTTAATGGGCGCATACTCACCTAGGTTTGAAAGACAGGTAGATGTGAACCTACAAGCCCCTCGCTGCTCAGGTGGTCATTAATGTCAGTCATGTGTTTATACTCACTCACCCCTGAGTCACTTCTTTCAAAGTTGTACAGAGGTGTACCTGTATAGTAGAGCAGAGACACGAGAGAGAGAAAGAGGGAGAGAGCATGTGCCTGAGTTAGAGAGAGAGAGAGAGAAAGAGAAATAGAAAGAGAGAGAGCGAGTCTGGTTAAGTCTTTAAATGAGAACAGAGATGCCTTTGCTTGTTCTGCGATGCACTTGGTTGAGTATTCATAGAAGCTGCCCAAACCATCGATCGGCCCACACTAGAGACATGGCCTATCTGACAGCATGCTATTAAAGAAAGCTAGCATATAGCATATATAGCTGCACTGAGAAGAAAACCTGCTATTACTGAAACAAAACTGTAGGTATGTCCATTGCCACTGCAGAGGCCATTGTACTCTCTTAGGCAGACAGCACTTTTATAATGAACTTTATTACTCTTCTGACTGCATTTCCTCGTGTGTGTGTGTGTGTGTGTGTGTGTGTGTGTGTGTGCGCTTGTCTTTTAGCAAGCCTAAACTAATGAAGTAGCGTTCTGGTATCTTTCCACCATCAATAATTTAGCTTCCAAGAGCTTCTCCAAGAACAAAGCAGGAAATAAAGAAATAAGAACAGCACTTGACTTTCATGCTGGCGATAAACAGCACTGAATTACTGCAGAGTGAACGTGTGCACTCACTCTGTTCCTGGTGGAAACTTGTTTACAGGCAGGCCAGACTTGTTTATTAAAACACAATCAGGAAGTGCTCTGTAAAATGAGGACAGCATGGGCCAAAATGAACAAGGGCCAGTGCGACTGTGCCACTCTGAAAGACTGCTCATTCAACTGAAGGACGCTATGTGTGAGAGACAGTTTACGTTGTCTTTTCAAAAGGGAATCTGTAAATTCAGTACAGAGTTCATTACAGAGCCCAGGTAGGGCTAATCATGAACATTTTTATTGCTATGGGAACTCTATTACAGTGTGTTTCTTGGTGCTCTCAAGAACTGCGTCTCAGAAAACACAGTTCACTTTTTAGTAACACTTCTCTAAAAGCTGATGAGGCACCCTCGGTGCCATTGCAGCTCCAGGGATCTAAGAAAGAATGAGTGGTTGAAAAGCAATGAGGTTTTTGCAGCTTTTAGACAAAATGTGTAAAGAGCTAGAGGCTAAAAGGTGGGTAAATATCCCAGTAGATGCTCAGTGAGGAAGGTGGAGAATGAGAATGTGTATGACTGTTTTTGTAAAAGCTATCCCTCCATCTATCGAGTCAATCAACCAACCAACTAAACAGCCATCTCTCACACAATACAATACTAGTTGTAAGCATCTAAAATTTGGATAACCAGTATTATAAACCAGCATATTAACCACATGAAAATATTAAGTAATTTAATATTTTTAGTAGAGGTGGGCATAGATTATTTTTTTTAATCTAGATTAATCTAGAAAGAAAAAAAAAAAGATCCCAATGCCTATTTTTATAGTGTAAACCATAAATATGCCTCCAAATGTTCTCCCAGATCACTTTAATT
>JBBPDB010122879.1:0-17593 GCA_037974465.1 Brachypetersius altus
TGTGCTGAAGGTAGGATTCGAACCCATGACCTACTGGTCTAGAGGCAAGTATCCTACCCACTACGCCACCACCACCCCCCACCACCCCCAGTATACCACCACTTGGTGCCTGAGCAAGACCCTTAACCCCAATAAAAGCCTCTGCAAAATGTCGTAAATGATATTTGTTAATGGCCGGAGCTGGGATCTCGATCTCGTTCAGTAGGATCATGTTCCCTACCACATTGCAAGAATTGCTCAGGAATGGCTAAAGGAACATGACAAAGAGATCAAGGTTTTGACTTGGTGCCAGACTTTCTGAGGTCTTATGAAGTGCATACCTTGATTATTCAGAGCTGTGTTGGCAGCACAAGGCAAGTGGTTTTAATGGTATGCCTTTTTTCCAGAACTGTATGTCCAGGCCAAGAACCATGAATTGTCTTGTTTTGATAGCTGGTGTGCTAAATGTTTCAAAGCAGCAGTTGAATAACCTTATCAGGAAAGCCCAGCTCCGGAGCCTTGAACTCCCTGGGGATATGAGCAGGTCACTGGGGAGCTAAGAAAACACAGAAATATACAACACACTGAGAATTCTGAGGAACTCATATACTCAGAACAAAAAAAACGTGCCTGTCTGACGGCTCTGATAACCTCCAGGTTCATTTAAACACCAGATCATTCAGGAAGAACATCCATGGTGTTCTTTGTGTGCTTTTATGTGTCTCTGCTATTGTGTCATTGCTATTGTGCGCACTTTTATAGACGAGAAGGATGCTATCTGCTCAAGCTGACTAATTAGAACATGTTCACTCCCTGTCATCTCCAACCACTGAGACTTTTCCTTCATTCAGCCCCAGAAGACAGCAGAAAGAGTAAACTCAGTTTAACCCTGATAGTACATCGCTCTGCTTTGTCAGGCACAGCTGAGATGTTTCAGGGAAGCTCTGTGGGGGGCAGCTTTCCCCTTAATCTCTCATTTCCTCAAGGACATTTTTCACTGATACTCTTTTAGCACACCTGACTCAAGTCATCAGAGGGCTATAGCGAACCCTAATGAGTTGAATCATCTGTTTTATATCAGTAACACGTCACTAGGTTATGCTCTCCACAGCATTTGTCCTCTATATCCTAACCTCACCTGGACTATAGTCTTTTTACACATGACTCCAGTGCTAAAACAACCAACAACCATGTTAATGAAGGGTTTAAGTCGTGCAGATTGTTGAACCGTGAAGTGGTAGGAATTCATGATGAAGCGACTCGGTTTAATCTTTAAAGAGGTTTCATTATTTATCTAAGATTACTTGAGTAAATGTAACAGAGCACCCTTTGATTTACTTAATCACCAGTCAGAGTGGCCATTAAGTGCTAGTTATTCATCTTGCATGTCAGGAAAAATATAAAACATGCAGAAACATATAATAGAAAGAAAACGAAAAGAAAAGCCTCAACAAACAAATCTACTTTTCCCTATTTTAGTGTTTCAATATGTTCATCTTTATTGTAGCTTCCCTGTTTTCCAGTAGATTTGCTTAGACTTTTACCACAGAAATCAGCAGATACTTTTCCTCTCATGAATTGCAAATTACATTAACAAATATATTTCATAATCCCATGTGTGCACATCTCAAGCATCCAATGTTTGTGCTCTATTGAAAATGTTCTTCTTTTGCTTTGTAACGGCTCCTTGGACATTTACACCGTCTAAGTGCTGCTATTGGTATTTATGCAGCGTTAATGCATTCTAACATAGCTGGCAATTTCAAATGGTAGACGCTAGATAGAATCAGTGGCAGGGACAGGAGTGATGCTCTGCATATCCCCAACACACTTTTGGAGACCTGTAATTGCTTCTTCCTCATTATATATACAGAAAACTCAGGTAATGATTTTGCTGGTTGGCTTAATTAAATACATTAAATTAAATTTAATTAGATAAACAATTCACTTTTGCTTCTCTACTTTTTGTTAGAATGAGAAACAATCCTTGTGAGTGAGCTAGCATTTGGTTTTGGTAGGATCTTTAGGATTATTTTTTATCAAGCCATCAAAAAATAGTGATTGTAGGTCATTAATATTAAAGTTCATAGCAAACATTCGCTTAGCATTCATGTCCCCACTCCTCCACTTCCTCAGAAATTCCAACTCCAACTCGAGTCTACAGACACAAGACACCAACAGGGTCTTCAGTAAAGGATATCCACACCTTTATTTTATGAGACGTCTGAAGTGATGCGTGATATTAAAACAGACATTAGCCAACTTCTCCTGCTGTGCAGTCGCGAGCACTTTAACGTTCGAGATTTAAAGCATCTGCTACAGCTACATCTTCACCAAGTTACAGCTACAGTGAACTGAGAACATGACACAAAGGATGACAGGGTGTGAAATGGCACAGAATGAACATTTTTACAAAGCTCTTATTTAAAGTTAACCACCCCTAGACCTGTGCTGATACACCGATTCACTGCAGAATTATTCTGAATTCTATTTTACCCTATTTTCCCTTCAACAGATTTGGAATACCTACTTTAACGCAGTGCCTATAAAAGGTCTGTACATGGTAATTACAGTGAGATCTTATAAAGCTTCCTCTGTAGTTTATATATGCAATTGACATTTTCTTTCTGTGCACAATAGTTTGATTATGTTCCTTATCTAAAAACTACAACTAAGTTTAGAGATGCATAATTTTTCCTGTGATTTAAAAATATTGTAGCCTTTGTTCTTTCCCTAAACATCCCAGGTTGTCATGAGGGATGTCACTTACAAAAGTAAAAGCCCTTTCAACGCGCTTTCAAATTGGTGCACATTGTAGTTGGGGTGGATTAGTAAGCTCAATACAAGTCTATGGCAGTGTAATGTAATAAACAATCAAGCAAATAAAAAAATCAATAAATAGCCCTCACACACTGGCACAAAATGTTTACCCCCAGCTGTTGGGTAAGAGGTCCAAGCACACACTCTGATCACCAGATTTAATAAACAATATTTTCACCAGAAGCATTGGCATTATTAATCAGCTGGAGGCTCGAACAGTGGTTAGACTGCCCTGCTCTCACTCATACTTTCATTCAAGGCCCAATCAAACACTTCAGAGAAACAATGGGGCATATAGTGCTATAGTTTTTAAACACCAAAAAGAGCTGTGAAAACACGACACAGTACAGAAACAATTTTGCTTCTCAAACATTTTAAGATGACCTAAAAAAATCCAACTGAACTAAACTTGTTTGTTTAGAGAGGACCGTTGTGGACACTTGGTTCTTGCAGGTAGCAGAAGCATGAGTTGTTCTTGATACTTGATCCAGTTTTAATTTGTCTAGCATAGGGTCCCGTATCTTGAAATGGATGGTTTGGGTTCATGTTTGTCTGAATGAAAATAGCAGCTCCTTCTTTCCATAATCATAATGGTGGGCATGTTCCTTTCCTGCAGTTCATTTTCAGGGCCCTGTATTGCACAATGACTACACTCAGTGAGACCAGACTGACTCAATGAGATCAAAGTGAACTGACATGTCCTTCACAGACCTAAACGTTTTTGCAGGTAGATATAGATGCTTAAATGAATTCTTCATGACCTGAACCAGGCCTGAGTCAGAAAGTCTGGAGTCACTTGTCCCTTTCAAATGTGGCTTTTGAATCCAGAGATCGGGGTCCATTTAAATGAAGCTTCTCAGAGAAACTTTGTGAATACCAGTCCAGGATCACTCAGTTAAGCAAGATCATTTGAGCCCAAAGTCAAGCCTGTCAAATAGAAAAAGAGCTGCGGGACACTTTCCTATTGGAAAATCATCAAAACTGGGCATAAGTGAGCAATTCCTCGGCTTTGTGTAATAACCCCAGATCTCATTTCTCTTTAATCTTTCAAAAGTCAGTGCGAATGGGAAATTTTAATGTATTCTTCCCCCATACTGTGATGTATTTCCAAGTGAAATGTGGTGTCACAGAGGATTTCTGAGCTAGCTAAGTGTTTTCTCTTAATTGAAGGTAGGGTTGAGGGAATATGAAGAAGGGCTGAAACGTGATATTACTGGTTGATATGATTTTCCCTGTCTAGCGGTTTGTGGATTTGCCCATAACATGCTGCTATCTCTCTTTTTATTCATGGCACAAACACTATGTCACTTTTCATAACCACTTGCATTAATAATGTTATTTTATTATATCTGCTATAGTTATTTGTTACTTTGTTAGAGTTATTTTGTTATGACATTTGCACTATTACTACTGATCTGTTCTTTTTAAACTCTTGATTGTCTGTCTTTATTACTTAAATTATATTTTGATGTAATTTTAGATTCCGGAGGAATTTTGGAAGTGTGCAAAAATGAATTATGTGTTGGTAGAATATTACAGCAAAAAATGTTTTGGTAGAATGTTATGATGCATTGTGTTTCATATGACCAGGAACTTACAAAGTCAGCCACAACTTTAGGCTGTCTTCAAATCAGTCTGGAGTGGGCTTGGCCAAAATGGGCTATGCTGTCTTTACTTGATACAGAACTGTTTAGTCAGAGATCAAAGTATTAAAGCCATCTGTTTCAGAGGAAGAACAAGGATGTACATTGTGCACTTGCCTGTCAGTCATAGACAACATTTTTTGTATATTTGTAAATATCATGCTTTTTCTTTCAGGTGTTTGCTTAGAGACTTGAAGTGCCACTGCATCGGTACTGATTATATGCAACGAAACCCCTGAACCCCTGAAACAAAGACATAAGCCCCTGAAAGAGTGCGCTGTGTCGTGACTGTGAGTGCAGACGGCCTGAACATGTTTGAACACGACAAACAGACACTCTGAATTACCTTCTGATGTTCAATTTATGGCACGACATGAGCCAGCTCTGTATTAGCTGTGCAGCTGGGCATTTTGGCTTTATCTGTAGGCGGCCATGCTCAGAAATCCCTTCTAGCAAAATCAGTCTGCCGCTGCAGGAAAACCACAGATCAACAAGGGGCAGCATTGACATGTCTATCCTTAAATCTGTCATTAAAGTTTCTTCCCCAAAACAGAGGAAGCTCAAGGTATTGTGTGAAATTAGTATATGTGGCTAATACTGTTTTTACATTCTAAGTACCTATAGGATTTTTTGATCATGTTTGTGTCTATACGAGATAGTAATATTTTAGCTAGAGTATGGATTTTAAACAGTCTTGTTTAGATTCTCTCGACAGCAGTAAGCCCAGACAGCGCATAAGGCAGTTCTGAGTTCATTCCTTGGACACTGATCCAAGGTCACATCTGGAAATCATTGTGTGTAGATGGGTGGAGCACTAACCTAGTAGGCTAAATTAAGGTTCAACGGCTTCTTCGTATATTAAGAGATAATCATCTACATGTATGCAATAGAAAGAGTTCAGTTTTCTTTCATTGGTCTTTTAAGGGATTTGACCTTCTGAAGCTTGAAAAATCTGTGAAAGGCCAGCGGTATTTGGTAATCAGAAAAAAAAACATGAATGTTGCCTTAGCAACAAAGAATCTTGTGACCAGCTGCACCAGTCCTCAGAAAGCTATTTGCTAGTCTCAGTCAATGAAAAAATTATAGCATATTACCTGTATTTGAAAATTTCTATTAGGAACATCTCTGTAGTGTGACAGACTTAATGAAAAATTCTCCTCTCACACAAAGACTCTTCGTATTTCCCTCACAAGCTTTTAGAGCATTCATATAGAAGCTTACCAACAACCTACAGCTTACCATCCTCTGTGGCATGTACAAAATACTGAAAAGGTCTAAATGACCTGATTTGGAATCAAGATGGCAAGAGGGAAAGACATAAGTGGCTTTAAAAGAGAGTTCATGGCTGGGGCATGGATGACAGTCATCTGTCAAGTGTTTCAACAGAACTACTAAAGTGGCATCTAGATCCACATCAAAGACATTAATAAACAGGGCTGGAATTTGTGGAGGAAAAGACTGCACTGTTAATCCATTAACATGATATGCGAGGAAAACAACTCTTCCTCAGGTGACTGAATGTCAAAGCAGGACGTGATTAACATTACAACTGCAACAAGGGGGGATTTTATAGTAGGGTTGCATAACCTTCATTACAGAGACAATGATCTGAGAGTTCAGTGGTAAAAAAACTGCAGACACTGACAGATATGTGGGAACCAGCGGTCTGGCCAGATGAATCATTCTTCAACGTATTCTCCACAAGAGGAAGAATGCATACGTGCACACCAAGAGAACATACCTGAATGCTAAAGCCTTTGAGTAGCACTGTTATGCTATAGAGGTTATTTTAATAGTATAGGTTGAGTCCACTTATCCCTTTAGATGAGAGGTCCGCTGTAAATCAATGCAATAGCTAATCATAGTCACCAAACCTCAACCAACTAAAGACCTTAGGGAAATTTTGAACCAGTGTGTTAGTGCTCTCCACCATCACCAACACTCCTCTCGCAGGAATAGCTTGAGAAGAATGGGGTGCGCGTTGTTCTTGGTAGGTACTTCCCCAGCTAGTACCTACCAAAAGTGGTCCAAGAAAGAACAACCAGTAAACCCAAATCTCAATGATGCATGTGGGGAGTAAAAAACTAACCTGTCTGGTCAAATCCCACAGAGCTACTGTAGTACTGTTGCTGAAAAAGTTCATGCTGGTTATGGTAGAAAGGTATGAGAACACATGGTGCATCCTGCATATGGACCTGCACAGCTGTAGACCTGTCACAGTGCTCATGATAACCCCAGCCCACTGCTCAAAATCCCTATGGCACTGGTATTCACTAATGGCAGTGGTCTCTTTAAGCAGCATATAGCATCCTCCTACTCTGAAAACACTGTTCAAGAATGGTCTAAAGAACATGACATTGAGTTCAAGGTGACTTGGTCTCCAAGCCCCAGATCTCAATGCTTACAGGGTTTAAAGGATCTGCTACTAATGTTCTCTGTCCAATGTACTCACCAAAGTCCTCTGCCAGTTCAAAGATATAATTTTACTGTCCAACTTTCACATCCATAAAGAACGTCAGGAAATATCACAGCCTGGACAATTCTGCCAGGATATACTGTTACATTTTACCATCTTTTCAAGCTCATTCATACTTGTTCTGCTGAGTGCCAGTCTGTATCAGATTTCCTCACTCCTGGATCCTTTGTTGTTGTTAATAAATGATCCAAGAAAGCAAAAGCTGTCTACCACTTCACTTCACCACCAATGACAAATGCAGTGTTGTCAAAACAGGTTTCCTTTATGTGGTGCTGCTCATCATCTCTCTGTTTTGCAACTTTCCTCATCACTGCCTTCATGTCTTCCAGATTTTCCTCTGAGTGTCATGTCTTTCCCACATCAATTCATTCATTTCTTGTGCTATATGTTCAGAATACAGATTGAACTAATATGGCGGTAGCATGCAGCCTTGCAGGCTTGCACATCTGCCAGGTCTGCTTGAATGCTCTTATGCATCATTTTACTGGTGTGTCATCTAAGTGAAGCGGTATGGTAGGTTACACACTCCTTCTGGACCGGCCTCTTCCAATCTGCTGGCCACTGAGTGGTTTTCTATTGCTGGTATGATTTGGTCGGCATTTTACTTGAATTTTCTTTAGAATTTCAAATATTTTGATGTTGTTTCTTTCTTCTTTGGCAATGGTCTCAGAGTCTGTCTGACTGAAGTGTTGTGGCATTGCATGTAATTTGACATCGGCTGTATTTAGAGGAGTACTTAGCTCTTCCTCTGACCCCGTCTTCTGGGTCCTATCTTCTAGCACATCTCAACAATCATTTTGCTCTGCTGTGTGCGTTTCTTGATAAAGTATGGAGCAAGAAGCAGATGCAGCATGGGGAGCCAACAGAATGTTTAAAAGAACATTTGCCTGTCTTGTTTGGCATATTTTCTTTTTTATATTTTCTGGTAAATCACAAGCTTCAGCAGTGGAAATCAGCAATAAATATTGTGTCTGTGTAAATATTGTGTCTGTGTCTGTGAAGAAGCCATTTCAGAGATCTTACAGAAATCAATAGCTTCATTGGGGGAAAACTAATGGAAAGCAGACCGCAGCATGTTTGACAGATTGCCATGCAGTGAGGAAGATGGCCTGTTTTTAAATAATTAATGATGCTGTTTTTCAGACCGTTTTAGGTCAAGCTGGGGTGCTCTGTCAGAAGCCCGGCGCAGAATTTATCCTTTACCAGCCGAGCTTTTAATTAACTCAGCGCATCACTCCCTTCAACTGACCAACTGTAAAAAGAGTGAGCTCCAGCCGTATTAGCATAACTGAATTCTTCACTCTGCTTGGAATATTTCTCCACCTAAAGCCATGGTTAAATCCAACACAAATAATGTTATTAAAAGGAATGTGCTCAGGGTAACTGTGTTTTTCATTATTTGAAATTTGAAATTTGCTTTAAACTTTGTTCTATGAGCTTTCTGGAGCTCAAATCTGAAGGTCTGTTCTAATTATTTATTGAGCTTTATTGAGATCTTTTCTTGCAATATACAGGAGTGTTTTTTGATGTTGATTGTGGTCTGATATTTCTTGCTCTTGGAAAAAAGGGGTATTAATTGTGGGTATATATGGACAAATACCTCCATTTCCAGAGAATAGGAATAAGGTGTTTTATGGACCATACCCCCCCCCCCTATTTTAGTGTATGGGAGCATTTGTGTTGACATTTTCTATTGTTTTTCAGTATGGGCTGATATTTCTTGCTCTAGCATATTGGAGTAGTAATTTAAGTAATATGGCAATATGGATTAAAACCTGGGAATGTTTACTGAGGTTGTTTGTGGTCAAATATCTTCCATTTTAGTGTATAGGAGGGTATATTGAGATGTTCATGGTCCAGTGTCTCCTATTCTTGTGTATATGACTGCATATAGATGTAATTGATGGGTTAATACCTGCAGTAATAGTGTGTATAAGTGTTTATTGCGGTGGTTATGGTCAAACATTTCTGGTTGTAGTGTATGAGAGTGTGAGTTTGTGTTGAGTGTTGATTGAGGTTTTTTCCTACTACAGCATATAGAAACAATGAACATTCTCATGTTAGTTATGGAGCTATTGATGAGTTAATGATAAGTTAATGAAGATAAAAAATAGTGCTGTATGATTGCTAGCACCTTACTTAAAAGAACACTTTCTCTCGTTCTTTGGAATAGGCTGTGAAGTTTGCAGCCTAAGGAAATGGAAAGCAGCAGTGGACTCAAAGAAAGTATAATTTTTTGTGTGAATAAATAAATCTTTATCGTCCATGTGCTGACATTTAGGCTTTGAATGGGCTGTTTTGACCGAAGACTTCACTATCAACCTCTTATCATTTCTATTGATTTCCTGAAGAGTCTGGAGAGGATGAAAAAGAGATAGTCCACTTCACTTCACTGGAACGCAGAAAAAAGAAAGAAAAAACGACAAAAATGGTGATTTTACTTTTTTTATGCAGTTTCTGTTGCTTGGATAGTTTCATTGGTTTATTCCTTCTAGAATGAAAGTGGGCCTGTGTGTGTGTGTGTGTGTGTGTGTTTGCATGCATGTGTGTGCGTGTGGCACAGGAAACAACTTAATCTCCAAACACACCACCCACACTGCATATTAAAGAGTCAAAAAGGGATTTGGATACAAACATGCACACGTGCACACACACATTTTGGGTTTCCTGTCTTTATAGGAAAACACTTTCCAAACAGATGTATTAAAAACAAGACAGTTATGCAACACAGGAGGCAACAATACAAGCTTGGAAATGAATAACTGTTATTTCAAAGCTCCTCAGCCTACATTTTCAGTCTAAAACTTTACAAAGATTACACTGCAAATGTCCACGTCATTTGTTTTCAAATCGGAGGTGCACAGCCTGAGCAGCCATTTACATCTTTTACCATACACAAACACACACACATTTACCACATTACCACACACAAACACACACACACACACACACACACACACACACATGGGAGTGTGAGTTTGTTTATAAATGTATGAGTGTTGGTTGAGGTTTTTTCCTACTACAGCATATAGAAACAATGAACATGCTCATGTTAGTTAGGGAGCTATGGATAAGTTAATGATAAGTTAATGAAGATAAAAATAGTGCTGTATGACTGCTAGCATCTCACTTAAAAGAACACTTTATCTCGTTCTTTGGAAAATGTTAGCAGTTAGGGATTTGTCCATTCTAGATTACACAAACTTATGGGAATTTCATAGTCATTTAAAAATCATCTGTCACGGTTCGGCCAGTGGCCAATAGGTGTTTGTGTTTTGGGGCTTTTATTTTGATATTTTGTCCATGTTTGTTATGTCTCTCGTTTTTCAGCTGTCTTGTGTTTAGTTATAAGTGATTAAGTCTTGTGATTGGTTTGCTGTCTGTGTCCTGTGTGAATTTAGTTTCCAGTCAGATGGACCTCTGCATCGGTCCATCGCCTCATTTCTAGTTTCATGTTCATGTCTGTAGTGGCCCTTGAGCCAGGTTTTGATTCCCGTTCATGTTTCACGGTTTTAATAAAGAGCCTGAGTTCATGGATGCCTGCCTGCCTGCCTGCTTCCCAAGAGGTAAATCACGGAAGCGGGTTAACCCCGTCTTCCGTGACCTCATCTACCTAGATACCACAGAAAGGAAATGTTCTGATATAATATTTCTTTGGCCATTGCAAAACTGTAATGCCATTGTATCCAAACAAAATAATGAAATAAGAGTAGCATTACAAAACCCATGAATATTTTTATTCAAGCTGAATTGAGGGAACTACCAAATACTGTGAAACTGCTTTCACCGACTGTGAAAAGGGGTACAAAAACATATATGAATTTATGAAATGAAACTATTTCTGCATTTTTTGTTTGTTTGTTTCCAAATATGATCAGGCCTACTACAAAGACCAAGGTGAACAGTTTAAAAAATGCATGTTGATACAAAGTGTAAACAGCCTCAAACAATTTCTTGTTTTGCTGATACTGTGGGGAAATACCCACATCAACACTGCAGTTATTTTTATATAACTTTCACACTGGCTGCCTCATACTTTATGTTAGCGTTAGCCACAGAAAAGCACATGTGTGACTGCCTCATCTGGAGGAAACATGCCCCAGATATTTCACATGCTTCAAGAACAGATTAAAATGCTCTTGCTTTGATCCCTTTAATGTGGTCTCCTGTAACAGTTTCTGACTTAGTGCAGTATGTAAAATGATTAGGCTGAGCGGCACAGAGGTTAACTTGTCGGCTATATGATATTTTGCTCTCTCTCTCTCTCTCTCTCTCTCTCTCTCTCTCTCTCTCTCTCTCTCTCTCGCTTTCTCTCTCTCTCTCTCTCTCTCTCGCTTTCTCTCTCTCTCTCTCTCTCTCAAAAATAACACTGCAAAATGAAATCCTAATATTGTAGGCACATTAACATTGCAACCTAATGTAGTCCCACATTATAGTATGTGTCAGTAATGATAGTGTAAGTACTGGTGATGTATACACTTTAAATATATGGTAGTACATATGAATATCTGCTACATAAATAATGTGTATTAATGTCTACTACACAAGTGTCTTTCAATAGCAAAGTTTAACATATGTATAAGTCTATTTTTACCAAAAGACTGAACAGGAAATGTATAATCACTATATAATATGTGTTTGCTTGTTTGCATATGCACAAGAAATGCCTGCTTTCCTTACATTAATCTAGGTTGAGTTGTGGCATGGTAACCTAAACAAAATCCTGCTTTTATATCTTTTTGTAATGTGGCAGGGTTTGGGTGTTGTTCTAATGTTAAATTGCACAGTTATTAGAGACACCAAATATAAAGTGGATTGTTTGAAAATGAGAAAAGGTCATAAATGCCAATATTACAGCACAACCAGAATGTTACACCAATAAAGTCAAGTGACAGTAACTGTAAGTATTAACTTAACAATGAACTATCCTAATGACAATAAGACCTACTTGAACTGGATAAACTGTGTCACATTTCCCATGCATATAAAATATTATCTGAAAGTAATAATACTTTAAATCTAAACATTTTGACAAAAAAGTTTCTCATTAGGTTAAAAAGGATTTTTGCTCCAAACTTGCAACTGTATCTACCAAGAACATATTTTTGGGTGGAGCATGAATAGCAGAAATGTGGCATGAATAATTCCTTGCCACATTTCTCCTATTCTATTTTTCTTTCTTCCTTTGTCTTGTGCTTGTCCTAGTTCTGTTCAAAGTCCCTGTGTTTATTATTTATTTATTGGTCTGTTTGTTTGAATTATTGTAGTTCCACTTAATTCCATTTCTTTGTTTTGACAGCATGAAGGTTCTTGAAAGTCATGATCTAAAAGGTGACATTAACAGATGTTAATGGGTAGCACTATTGCCTCACACCTTCAGGGTTGGGGGTTTTAATCAGGGTCCCGGTCTTGTGTGTGTAGTGTTTGCATGTTCTCCTCATGATGGTATGGGCTTCCTCCGGGGTCTCAGAAGACAGGCATGTCAGGTGTGAGTGTGTGAGTGAATGGTGTGTGCCCCGCAGTGGGCTGGCACCCCACCCATGGTGAGTCCTTGCCTCATGCCCATTGACCCCCGGATATGCTTTGGGTAGCCACAACCCTAGTAAGGATTAAGCAGCTACAGAAAATTTATATTTTTCCATCTCCTATAAAATAACCTTTTCAGAGATGTGAGGATTTCTTAAGATAGCTGTGGTATATCTGACAGTTTTGTCTCTGTTTGTGATCACGGATGTGCTTGTATTGCATTTGTCTAACTATCATGGTTCTTGTTCATGGAATAATCCAAATAAAGTAACTCGGCACACAGAGCCTCCAGGCGCTCCAGAAGGATGTGTTCAGTTGAGTGCTGGTTTAGCTGCTGTTGTTGTTGGTGGACAGTAATCTGTGGGTCTGGATGATGGACAGCTCCACAGATCAATGCTAGCATCTGACTTCAAAGGCCCCTGAGGCAGCCTGGCATTCATCACGAGCAAAGCCAGTGTGGAGCAGCCTACACACCCACCAAAAAGATAAAACACTTCGTGAGTCATCCTCCGTTTTCTCTTAGAGGTTTAGCTTGGAGAGCGCAAAGACGGAGAGCTCCTTTCGGGCTCCACATCTGGAGCACTAACTCAAATATAGCCTTATTCTGTACACACTCTGAACCGAATTCCGCATTTATGCTCTTTGTCTGCTTGGTATTTAATCTTGCAATGCATGCTTTGCCCACAGAGCGAATGTTTCTTTTGTAGCTGCTGTTGGACAAATTTAGTAGACCATTGGCAAATTCTGTGCTGAACAATGTGCCCTTTCACACACATATCCAAAATAATAATCCTTTGAAATGCACTCATATACTCAGCAAAACAGACGCATTCAGTAGCAACGACAAATTTTTCTATGATCAATTATCAACTATTAATCAATCACTGACTAATCTAAGCATTCTGCCTTCTTCAGTTCTTAACGGAACATTGCAGAGGACCATATTTTGCCATACAGTCTGTCCCAAGAAATGTTTGAACAATTACATTATTATCAAATATCTAGCATTGTGGGACTTCAGTGTACACTCTACAGTACAAATATGTGTTTACCTTTACATTTTCCTTCAGGGCATTGTATTCAAATGAAATGTAAGTGTTTTGAGAGCATATTTGGAGGCATATTTAGGGTTTACACTATAAAAACAGGCATTTTAATGCATTTTTTTACCACATCACAACAGCTGTCCTTTTCCCCATACACTGGTGCTCTTGGAACGTAACTCCCCGTGATAAGTGGGGGTTATCTGTATATATAAAACATTTGCAATATAATCTCATTTAGTATGTTTAAATTGTACATGTTTATAGTGTGTTTGCATCTGTATGGTGTTGAACATAGCTTGTGCATATATGTTTGTGTGTGTGTGTGTGTTTGTCCATCAATGCTCATGCATGTGTACAATCTGCTGTAAAGCCTCCCTGCAGGGCTGGCCTGTTTCTGTGTGGATAGAGATCACGACACAGAAATGACACACACACACGCCCGTACACACACACACTCGCGCTTTACAGCTCAGTGACTACAGTGCATCTCAAAATGTCTGCCTGCCACTGCAGGGCCTACAGGAGCAGGGTAGAAATTGAATTGTTGTGTAGAGGGAGCTGTCAGCTGAGCAGAGTGCAGGATCAGATGGATCCCGTAAAATCAGACACACAGTCGGGGTATCTACATTAGCAACAAGGTAGGATAACTGATATAATTGTTTCTGGCTGTAAATCATTTTTGGGTGAATAATTTATAATGTACAGATCAGACATTCACACATTTAGCATACAGATTTGCCTGCTACAAAAACAAACACTTGAAAAACTGTAATGTGTAATTCTGTAATTCTTGTAGGGAACATATTACTACTACTACCACTGCTAATAATAATAATAATAGTAATAATAATAATAATAATAATAATAATAATAGTAATAATAATAATAATAATAATAATAATAATAGTAATAATAATAAGACAAAGACTGTAACTACTGAGGCTGTCAATTGCCATTCTCCACCAAACACCATTGGCATTGCTCTCTAATCACATTCTCCCAACAAACATCATTATTCTTCATGAAATTCTGATTCTTCAAAATCACCATCAGTGTCTACCAAACACCATCAATGTCCAGTGTTTGTTTACTATACAGACACAAACACCATCACACCATCACTATCCACTAAGTAAACATCACCAAGAAAGTCCAACTTTCTCTAACAAACACCATCATTCTGATGGAAACACCAACTTACCCCACCAAGCAAGATCATTATCCTCCAAATACTCTCATTCTCCACCAAACTCATCATTCTCCAACAAATCTAAAAAGCTCTAGCTGCAAGCTTTAGCTGTGCAAAGCTGTGTTAGACCTTGTCTGATATTCCATCAAAGTGTTCCAGTAATTCTGTTGATATTATAGTTTGTAAGATTGTTTTGATTTATCTCACTAATACTGCGTGACTAAGGTATGTGTGCTTGTGCTAGTACTGAACAGATCAACTGTGTGGTGAAGAAGACAAAGGCTCCTGTGCTCGTGCCTCACTCTAATCTACAGATAATGTCCCTTGATGGATGCATTAGTTATTCATTTCAGTCTAAGTGATGGAAGCGGCGATACATCCACAATGGCTTATTAACAGAACAATTGTGAAATTCGCAAGGCTAGGAATCGAGTGGCGCATCAGAGATGTGAAATTGCCTCGAGTGTAACTGCAGTCGTATCACTGCGGCGGCTGCGCTGATTAAGGAATTAGAGAGGAAATGAAATAGTATAATGTGGAAGATTAAAAGAGGAACATTGGGCATAGCCTGTCCCTTTAGACGGGGAAACAAGGGTGGAGAAAAATAGCCTTATCTGTGGAGAGAATGAGCAACCTTGTTTAGCCGAGGTAATAAGAGAGAACGAGAGGGAGCGAGAGACAGACAGAAAGGGAAGGAAAGTGAAATGGAGAAGGGTATGGAGTCCTCTACTGAAGGAGCATCCTAAAAGCTCCCACAAAAGTGGCTCTAATGTACTCTGAAGAGGAGCTACAGCTTGTTACAGAGGTGAGCGCTAGGCTAATTCTCACAAAAAGCCTCAGAAGAGCCACAAATATCCCCCACTATACAATTTCCATTACTGGGCTGAAGCTGCTTTGGGTTTCAAGGGATCATAATTTACATTTTTCTTGTATTTTACGTTTTTCCCCTATGACTCATGACTGGTCTGGTTTGAATGAGGTATGCACTTGAAACATTTGTAATACATTTCAACATGACCATTTTACCACCCTCCTGAATCTCAAACAATTACGCTGTTTTTGTTTCTTTATGTCAATGGCCTTGTGATGTTATTCTTATTATATATATGGATTGCATAGGCTTGGGAGAGTGGGGTGCATTTTGAAACAGGTTTTGTTTTGTGCATCATATCAAAAAAGAGAAAAATTAATGTTTTTTTATGGTACAGGACCTCCGAATGTGTGCATCTGTGTTTGGAACCCTAAGAATCTTTCCTCTGGTTTCCAGACACAAATACACAAATGTAAAGAAGTGAAGACAATGTACTGCTGCACAGATGGGGCTGATTTTCCCTCTGTTTCTCTGATTGTTCTCTATAGACACTCTCTGCTTTGCATAACAATTCCTCTCCAACCCCTCCCACCCTGTGGGACTCCTGATTAGCAGTAACTGGCTGAGCGGTTTGTCAATCAAGCTGGCCATCAGGGAAGATCAAAACAAGGTGACCTCGTCTCCCTGCTGAATTTCTGACAGCTCCCTTTCAATACGAAGAACCACCACCATCTATCACCAGGGAAGTAATTAATAAAAATATCAGCCCATGCCCACGCTTCTGTCCGGTTCAGTCCATCATTCATATTATTTCCCATAAATTTGTCCCTCAAAGAAGTATACACAGTCTTAAAATAAGTTTTTTTGAGTAATGCCACAAAAGAATCATTTTGGTGTCCTGAAAATTGGGAAAACAAGATTTCTGTGTGTAAAGGTTTCAAGTAGGAACCTTGACATAGATTGACAAAGATTCTAAAGCAGGGTTCACACTGGGTGGGCTGTTCTTCATTTGTAATAGGAGAGACACGTTTTTTACTTTGTCTGCTTTTACATGCTTGTGCAACTAATGCGACAGGAAGATACACAGGCAGAAAGAGCATTTCCGAAATGCAGCAACGTGAACATCCAACCCAAAAAAACTGAGATTATGTCATGGATCAATAGGATCCATAGGATTCTTCACTCTAACATCCCATTTACAAAACATTATTTTCTCAAGAATCATCCACAGAACATTTTTTCTTCTATGGTGACTTTGCGATCAGAGACTGACCACTGATAAAAGGCTAGTGCATCAACACATAGGTTACAGTCTCCAACTGTACTCCAGCAAGTAGGAGCTATAAGAAAGGGTAGCTAAAGCAATGTATAACAAAAGGAAACAAAAATGGCTGACAGAATATATTCCTGCACACAAGACATAGGACAGTGTTTAAACCCCTCAAATCCTCAAATCTGGATTATATTTGTACTATGGGTTAGCTCAATTAGCTGGTAAGGCTTACAGTCACTACACTGACCTATATCCTCTTCCAGCTGACCCAATGACTCCCAGTCTAAACAGGATTGGTCTCCCTTACGCACATACAAGAGTGCAGCGCCACAGCGTTTATGCCAGAAGCCAGTGTGGATTATCTGCGGGAGAAATCTAAGAGGATTAAGGCGGGAATGGAATCTGTGATAATACACTGCCATCAAAACAAAGCTTTTGGCTTTAGGCTGAGTTACAAGCAGATTCAGAGGCTGGGATGATCTGAACCATTTTTACTGTCTGAATATCTGCACATCATAGTTAGTTCTGACCTTTAAGTATGCTAAGCAGAAAGATGTTCTATTTTTTTATGTCTTGAAGCATCAGCCCACCTAATCCACCAGTAACCCAGCAACAGCTTCCATTCATTGTAAAACAGTTGTTTTAAAGCTAACTTGTATTAGCTTCAGCTATAATGTTAAGTAGCAGGGAAGTAAATATAGCAATACAAATGGAGACAAGTCTTTTAAGTGAATGCTGTTAGTAGGAATGCTGCATACAGTGGGGCAAAAAAGTATTTAGTCAGCCACCAATTGTGCAAGTTCTCCCACTTAAAAAGATGAGAGAGGCCT
>JBBPDB010122914.1:0-17587 GCA_037974465.1 Brachypetersius altus
ACGAGAGGTAGCGAGGAAAAGAAGAGAAATAAAGTAGAATACATGAGGAAGGAAAGGAGAAAAAAAGAGCCCCCCCCCAGACTGTCCTTCGCAGGGCAGTCTGGGGACAGGGAAAAAAACACCTCAGCACATAGCATATAACACAAACACATCAGACGACTCGCAAAGGATATTTACACATTCTTAATTATGGGGTGCTTTTGATGCTGTGTAGAACCATTTTTAAAATGTGATAAACTTCTTCTGGTCATATATATGCATTTATCACTTTTCATATGGTTCTGTAGTGTTTTTGTGCTGCATAGAACCGTTTTAAATGTTCAGTAAACAGTTTAAGTGTTTAAAATGGTTTGTCCTTCGCAGAGGCAGTATGGGTTAAATGCAGAGGAAGAATGTTGTGCTGTGGTGTGTTTATGTATGACAGAATGGTCCCTTTCAGCCATAAAAGAACAAAGAATATTCAGATGGTATTTGGAGTTTGACCATGAGAGCTTGTGAAGAACCCCAGCAGAGCTAAACGGAGTGAGGGGATGTACCTCAGTGATGGAGATGATTCCCTGATTCGTTTTGGGGTCAGTCTCGGTCTTGAAGTTCTCCTTCTTTTTTCCATGAAGAGTGTATTTTACATTCCAGGCTGGAGAACCTCGGCTGTCTTTGTCGTCCAGCTCTAGGCTGTAAACGACCACCCCGCTCTCTCCTTCCTTCACTCTTCCGCTGCCCTGCAAGCCCATGAAGTTTGGAGAAGTTCATGCTGAAGTTCATGGTACATTTTTTATGTTTTGTTTGATTCTACTCACCCTTATGAGTGAGAGTTCAGGTTTGTGATCGTTGCTGTCCATTATGTTCACTATAACTGTGGCTGTGCTGGACCACTGCATATTTTCTCCATTATCCTTTGCTTCTACAGTGATAGTGTATCTTTGGGCCTCCTTCAGTTAAAAAAATAATTAATGACATTAGGGTTAAGGTTCTCCACAAAATCTAAATCTAAAATCAGATATTATTTTAAATCAAGAAAAAAATTATTTAAAAAAAAAAAAAGTTTTCTAGTGTAGTTTGACATTGTCAACATTATACCCAGGGAAAACCAATGACGGAATATTAATGGTGTTTACAAAACTAAACCAATAAAACAATTTAAGGACCTCATAGTCCAGACAGCCCCTGAAGGAGATGTGTCCAGTTTGGCCCTGTGGTTTGATGAAGAACTCCAGATCAGAAGCTGCTGGAGAAACTGAGATGATTGTGAAAGTGATACGTCCGTTTCCTGTAACGCTGTCATCCTGATCCTTCACTTGCAAAGTTACCAGATCTGTACCTGCACACAAAACATAACATAACACATATTTACTGTTATATATGTTAACATAATGCTGCAGCAGACTTGCGCCTGCAAACTAAATAACGTTCTGGGATTGGCTACTGTCGAACCTCCCGCTTTAAAGTTTAAGGACAGCGAGTGTAAGATGCTCCCAATCAGCTGCAGTTTTCTTTTTTATGTTTTTATATTTATATATATATTTATGTTAACCATGTTTACTTATTTTTAAACAACAATACTTACCTAAAATCTCTTTGTTTTAGTATATGAAATTATAGTTAGACAAATTATAATAGACTTTTATTAAATTACTATTTTTTTAATACATACACACACACACACACACACACACACACACATACACACACACACACACACAAATACACGTGTAAAAAAAAAACTAAAGTGCTGGTCTTACCTTGTGGTGTTGATTCTTCTACTCTGGTCTCATAAACCTCTTTATCAAAAACGGGTATGTTGTCATTAATGTCCAACACCTGGATCTCCACTCTTGTGTGAACATATACAGAGTTCACACATTCTACTTTCAGCTGCACACACACAGAACAATATTTTATATTTCTTAGATTTCACATTGCAGTTTTAAATGCCTGATTTTTTTTTTATATGATGAAAATATAAAATACATTGTGAAGTGTCCCCAGGTTGCCAGAGTGATGCTATTTTATAAAAATACAAAATACTAATAGATATACAGTATATCTATATATTATTCCAGTAAAATTACATTTAGTATGAAAAATATATTATGAAAACATTTTATATGAAAACATTTAATATTCAAAAATAGTACAAAATCTGTTGGAAAACTTGAATGGAAAAACATCATGTAGTATGAATAGCATTCAGTATGAAAAATAAATGATAAAATAAACATTTGATTGAAAAAAATTACTATAAAAATTTTATATAAAACAAACTAAAAATAAATAAAACAGAAATAAATACAGAATATATTCTTTCAGACCTAAAAATACTTAATACTGGAAAAAATCTGTTTAATTCACAAATTGTACTATGCTCATGGATTTTCTATTGTAAAAAACAGTACATTTCTTTTACCAAAAAATTACATTTAAAGTCATTAATAAAGTGATTAAAAACTTACATTGTAGCCACATGTTCTGAGAACAAATGGAAGCACTTTTGGGCTGATTTGGAATATTTACCTACCAATTCTAGACTGTAGACATTTGCCTAAATTTGATCTAAAATATAAGTAAACAAGATTATATTAAAAAATTAAGTTGAACGTCTAATTGTCCAATAATCTGTTATACACATCTGTTTGCTTTTCGTTTGCAGGGAACTCAGACCTTTAAGTTGCCCACTTTAATTTGCATTTCATAGTCAAACTGTGTTACAGTATTTGTACCATAGGGTTTTAAGAAGGTTTACCGTGAAGTTCCTGTTTCTCTCATAGTCCACTTTCTGGTTGACCTCTATAATGGGCACATAAGTGTTAATGGTGAAAATGCCCACAGGCTCCTCGTCAGCTCCCGGTCCAGAGAGGATACATTCAGAAAGGTGGTCCTTGTCCAGGTTCAACTGAGAACAAAAAAGATGCTTACTTCATCACAGGATCAAACAGGCATACACCACAATAACAATAACACCATAACACTGTAAACACACCATGTTAACAAATCACAGGTTCTGATTAACTTTTCACTTGTATATTTTAGCTTTTAACTAATACATAATCAGCAATTTCCAGTCTAGAGACCAATCTGGGAGGGCTTACCCACAAAATGAATTTTCATTACTTTCTGTAAAATTTGAACTTATTATTATATTACTTGAGTGTGTTTTTAATGACGACAATTTAGCTTCTAACTCTTTCACTTTTTAGGTTTAGTATTGTTCTGTTTTGGCTCCTGGACTGATTTACCATACATATATATATATTGTATATAATGAATAAAATCATAAAATCTGAATCAGAATTGTGTTTATTGGTCAAATATGTGAGCGAACACATTCTGGTTGACAGTGTCTCTCAAGCACAACAGTATAAAACAACAACAGTATATAAATGACACAATGAACAATATACTGAGCAATATAATAAACTATAACAAACAAATACAATGCATGTAATAAAATACTTGTAGAGTTTTAATAAAGTCATTAAAATGTTAGCTTTTACCTAACCAAACACATTTTCATTTCATGGAACCTTAAAAAAAAAAGTCACATTTTATTTATTTTTAGTAAGTCATGCTCTTAGTAAAAAGGGTTCTGTATAGTACCAAAAAGGTCACAAAAGTGACTCCTAGAGAACTTGTATTTAAAGAACCAGATACATTTCCTTCATCACACAGAGCCAGTTAATCACGGAAGAGAACCCTTTAAACCTTTAAAAAGCTCTGAAAGCTGTAATTCTTCTGTATCTAACAGGATCTAATACTGAGGAAGCATGTTTTATGCATGCAGAGCGGTGTTTTAGGGGTTTCTGGAGAAAAGTGACCTACCTCTCCCAGAGTGTATGGGAAGACCCCGCTGTACTCCTCCTCCAGAATAAAGTACAGGGGTAATGTCTCAACCTTCCAGCCCCTTTTTTTACGAGATCTGATCAGGGAGGAGTCCACATGATCAGACCAGAGCTGGTGCACAAACAATACACAGCAGATCAGAGTCAGACTCTGTTAGAAGGCAAGGCAAGACAAAATACAAAAAAAATGACAATAAAAAGCAAAATATGACAAAATAAGGCAAAACAAAGTAAGGTAAGGCCAGGCAACACAAGGCAAAGCAAAATAGGGTGAGGCAAAATAAATAAAGTAAAGCAAGGTGAGGTAAACCTGCCAGCAAAGTGTACTTTCATTCAAATTGTTTCATGTCAGTAATATTAATCATTTATATTGTTTTGTCAATTTAACTTGATATTGAGGAAAACCTTGAAAACCAGGCTAAACTATAACTTTTTAATCAAACTAAGAACAGTAATGGAGCTCTAACGCAGTAAACACTGCTGTAATGTTTGTGTATTTATTTGGCAGAAAGGCTACATTTACTTACAGTAATGACGATGATGATGGAGATGAAGGTCCTCATGTTGGATCAGACTGTTCTGCTCTCTCCTCCTTCCTGCCTGTTCAGTTATAGGCTACTGTTTTGCACTTTAGTGGGAGGGACGTTTTGATGAAATTCAGAAGAAAAACGTTTCAGTGGGTGAGAGGAGGGACTGGATGCCGTTTCTGTTTTGGTTTCTCCTCAAACAAATGTGTCCATTCACACTGTTCTAGAAGACTCTTGTGGTTCACACTTTTCTAAAACGTCCTCATGTTCCATATGGTTCTCTTTTCTGTTCTAGCTTTTCTGTTCCAGAATGTTGTCTTCATTCACATGGTTCTCCAATGTTCTCATCTAGTAAGCTGTACTAGTATTAGTAGCATTAGTGAGGTTAAAGGTCGGTTTAGGTGTAGAATTAGTGAGGTTAAAGGTCGGTTTAAGTGCAGTATTAGTGAGGTTAAAGGTCGTTTTAGGTGTAGAATTAGTGAGGTTAAAGGTCGGTTTAGGTGCAGTATTAGTGAGGTTAAAGGTCGGTTTAAGTGCAGTATTAGTGAGGTTAAAGGTCGTTTTAGGTGTAGAATTTGTGAGGTTAAAGGTCGGTTTTGATGTAGTATTAGTGAGGTTAAAGGTCAGTTTAGGTGCAGTATTAGTGAGGTTAAAGGTCGGTTTTGGTGTAGTATTAGTGAGGTTAAAGGTCGGTTTAGGTGCAGTATTAGTGAGGTTAAAGGTCGGTTTGGGTGTAGTATTAGTGAGGTTAAAGGTCGGTTTAGGTGTAGAATTAGTGAGGTTAAAGGTCGGTTTAGGTGTAGAATTAGTGAAGTTAAAGGTTGGTTTAGGTGCAGTATTAGTGAGGTTAAAGATCGTTTTAGGTGTAGTATTAGTGAGGTTAAAGGTCGGTTTAGGTGCAGTATTAGTGAGGTTAAAGATCGTTTTAGGTGTAGTATTAGTGAGGTTAAAGGTGAATGGTTTTTTTTGTTCTTCAATGCGATGTGTTATACTGTACTCTATGTTCTGTACGTTTTGTATATTCTGTAGGTTCTATAGGTTCTTTATGTTCTGTAGGTTCTGTAGGTTATTTATGCTCTGCAGCTTCTGAATATTCTGTAGGTTCTGTACATTTTGTAGGTTCTGTATGTTCTGCTGGATTTTTAGGTTCCTGTATGGTGACATTATTGATTAAGTTCCTGAATTTCAGCAGAACTGAGACAGAAAACACAGCTCAGTGTCCTGAATCAAATCTTCTTCCTCTTACCAACATTTGCAGCTTACAAGAGGAGCTCAACACAGAAACAACACAGAGTGTGTGGTGTGTTGGGGCAGGTGGTGGCTTTATTGTTAGTGAGTTCAGAAGGTTGTGGGTTTGACTGCTAGAGGACTGCTAGAGACACGCTTGAGCAAGGTACCGCTCCTCAGGCGCCTCTCATTGGTGGGAGCCCACTGCTTCACTTGGTGAATAGGTAAAATGCAGAGAAAGAATTTCACACAGTTCACACTGTATGATGTGGCGTGTTCCTGCATGACTATAAGGTGTCACTTTACTTTAATGTTAAATCACTGGGGGGCAGATTAGTTCACTCCTAAACAAAATGGCAATAATTGGCTTTGACATACTTCTAGTAGTGTTTTGCAAGAGGAGAGCATTGATTACAGAAAAGTTTTTTTATACTTTTCATTAAATGAGATTCAGGTGATCACTAATCAGTACCTAGAGCAGAATGGTGTGCTTGTGTAGGAATTTAACTGGCATGGAATAGAAAAACTGATTCAAAAATAAATCACAGTGCTCTCTTATTTTTTCTGGCACTATATATACAGTTGCACTGAACATAATTCAACACCCAATGTGAATTAGGTGTATTGGTAAAATTTACAACACTTAAATTACATTTACACTAAAGCTAAACGGTTTTGCTCAGGAACCCAGTGGTGTTATGCGGTTGGAGTCAAACCCATGACCTTTTGATCCAGAGGCCAGTATCCTACTCACTAGCAATAAATATGTTAAACAAGAACAATTTAAATATCCCAACAAAATAAATATTTCAAGTAGTTTCCTCACATTCAACATGTCACTTTTATTTCAGTCCCAATTTTTTTCTCATAAGAGCACACTTTTGCAAATCAGGTGTTGCCTCAAGCTCAGCTGATGCAACCAATCAAAGGCCTTATTAGTTGCAAGTTTGTGTGAACTAGAACACATCAAATACCTAGACAGGCTAGGAGTGTGTTCACAATGACATCTGATTGCATGTTAGAAACAGGAGTAAGTAAAAAGAATGATCCAAAAATTGTAGAGAAGAGATCTTTGTCTTGCACAAACAAAAAAAAGGATACAAAAAGATATCAAAGGCACTGAATGTTCCTAGAGATAACCCTGGAAGCACAGTTCACAAATTCAAAGTTAAAGGAACAATAGCTACACTGCTTGGACATGGAAGACAGAGGAAGCTATCAACCTTACTGAGTTTCCTCAGTAAGGTGCATGCACCTGCTGCAGCTCTCCATGCCTGATCTCCAAGACAAACACCACTACTGACCCAAAGGTCTGCTCTAATATGCTCAAAACCACATCAATAAGCCAAAGTAGATTGGGGGGTTATGTTCAGTGGAGTGTTGAATCTAGACTGAAACTTTTCTGGCCTATAGACTGTTGGGGAACATTTGATGTAATTGTGTTCTCTTGTCACACAGCCTATTTTCATGCAAATAAGTGTCTATGAGTGCAAAGGCTCAGAGCCAGGGATAGGACGTATTGACAAGTTCATGATTATCAGCAAAGCGGTACATCTGGAGGAGGAAGGATGAAGCTTATGCTGAACGGAAAACCCTGCCTGCAGTGAAGCTCAGTGATGTTCTGGGGCTGCTTTGCTTCTTTTGATGGATTCAATCAATTATCAGGAAATCCTAGGAGAAAATGCCATGCTGTCTGTGATGCAGCAGAAGCTTGAGCATCACTGGACCTTCTAGCAGGACAGTGATCACGAGCAGACCTCGAAGTCCACCAAGACTTGGTTTCAGAAAAAGTCTTGAAAGATTCTAGAGTGGCCTTCACAGTCACCCGCCCTGAACCCCACAGAAGATCTCTGGTGGAACTTGAAGAGGGCAATTGCAGCATGTAAACGCTAGAGCATTAGTGAGCTGGAAGCCTTTTTCCATAATGAATGGACTAAGATTCCTCAGGAACCCTGCTGAAGCTACCATATGGCTTTCCATCACATTTGTAGCAAATGTAGGGTTTAATAAGTAGTAAAGATACTTGTCATTAAGGGGTTGAATAATTTTGAGACTGCAGTAGTCATTAAAAGTTACATTTTGTTTTGAATGTTCCTGTTTCACTTGTTTATTGCAAACAGTTGAACATTTGTACATTTTATCTTTAGCATAAGGGGAACATTGTATTGAATAGGGGGTGATTTTAATGGACCTGACATCTCTGGCTAAACCAAATAACAGTGTTATCACTATCTAAAGAAACCTGTGAGACTAGTTTGGTCCCTTTGCATGCTGGAGTGTAATGTTAGTGCAGAGAGAATAGCATTCACTATTGTTTAGGGAGGTCCAGCAAAATACATCCTTATCAGTCTGCGGAAAGGAGAAAATAAAAGGTCAGAAAACTGCAGGGAATGCTGGGAGGTACTCTGTCAAACAGGTTTGGTGAGTTCTGTGGAAAACTGCACTATTGTGACCTTCCCTTTCAACAGAACAATCAAAAAACAATCCATTGACCTTCTGAACAGTTGAGGAAACATTTTACATCAACAACAACATGTTTAGTCTTGTCTTGTCAGGAGTAACTGACTCACCCTCCTTATGATCTGAGAGGTCTGCTTGGCTCACACAGTACTGTGCAAATGTCTTGATCCCCTCACATTTCTTAAAGGGGACATATGCAAAATTCACATTTTGCAAACTTTTGCACTTCCATTTGTGTCTCTAGTGCTCCTATAAACACCGTTTCTGCGAGTCAGCTGAAAGATTTTGGTGTCAGGAATCATATGCTTTTATGAGCCGTTTGAATAAGGTCAGAATAAGGACATTTCTGTAGAACCATTTGTCTAAAACCAACTATTTGTCTGTGGGTTTTACGAGCCTTCAAGTCACACATGAAGTGTTGTGTTCATCTTGCTCTGGGTCTGACTCCGGGCTGGATAGCGCCACTGTTTTCTGCCATTTTCACATGTGGTAAACATGCAGCGTAAGCATGGGATGGGAGGCATGTGACCAGCAACAGCTTATTCGCATGAAAGGGACAGAGCCCTGAAACGGCTCGTTTTGAAAGGGACTAATACTGTGAAGATAAAAACTGGTTATATCTCTTTATGTGAGAGGGTTTTTGTGCAAAGAACTTCATGTACATGTATAGTATAGTCCATAGACCTATTATAGAAAGAGGTATAATATGTCACCTTTAATATTATTCTCCCAAAGATCCAGACTTTTCTCTAATAGACTTTTTTGTATTTTAAATGTAGTCTTGAGGAACAATTCTCCAGGCTTCCTGAAGGACTTTCAAAATTATCTTATTATCGGTCCAGTCCCTGAACCTGACCAGTTTTAAAGGAATGTTTTTGTTTGTTAAGACACACAGTGACCTACATATGAATCATTCAAGCAAAAGAAAACACATCTAACTTAAGGCCTGAACCAGTGAAGAAACAGGTGCAGATGATTCCAGATGATCAGGCGGTGATCAGTATACTGGTGGTGCTGAATGCTGAGTGATTGAAACAGTAATTAGTATTTTGAACATATAATAGGCACCATGTATCTTTAGACATATTGCATTTGTTCCTATTTTTTATTCAGTCTACTCAGTGCCAAAGACACCAACAAGATGAAAAAACCAAAATGTAAAAAAAATGTGTGGGTCAAGACTTTTGCACAGTTTTGTATATCAGAGCAATAAACAGTTAAGATTTATAGACCAGGGAAACCACTTATAATTGTCACGGGAGACCGGGTTAACAGGCTCCTGTGATTTACCTCTGAGGCAGGCAGGCATCCATGATTTCAGGCTCTTTATTCACACAAAACATAAAGAAATGAAACCTGGCTCAAGGGCCGCTACAGACAGAAACTAGAAATGTGAGGCGATGGACCGATAACGCTGGTCCACACAAACAGAACTTAAATACAGAACATAATCATTGCACAAACACATGACACCTGGAAACACAAAACAGACATGAATGTCAAAATAAAAGTCCCAAAAAGCAAACACAAAACAGTGGCCCCTACTGGCCACTGGCCGAGCCGTGACAATAATGACCTCATACGGAGCACCAGTGTAAGGATTTCACAAACAGGGATGATATGTTTCCCTCTTTTACACATGGTGAGAACTCTGGCAGCAGTAATTTTGAAGCGTCTCATCTCTTTTCTCTAATAAAATTATCTGTTTTATATCTATTCAATTGAAGAAAGTTTAATCCCAACCAGTTCATGACAAAGTGAGTTGTTACGGTTGTCTGGAGGGAGAGCCAAGTAAATCTGCATTGCTGTGTTAAGATACCTCATAGTCTAGAGCGGTGAAAAGATTTTCATTTCAAATGGGTCTCGTGAAATAAGAACTGCCTTTGTGTGTTTTTCTGAACAAGCCGGAATTAGGAGCTGTAGGTGGGTGAATTCTGTGGAAACAGCAGCAGAATTACTTACTGTCTTATTGCACACGTGCGAGACGGACAGGTTTTGGACGTCTGAAAACAATTTTTTTATTTGCCAATGAGAACATGTGGGCAATGTGATTACATTTCAATGCTATGTTTGTAAATCCTGAAACAATACAGTAAAAAGGTTCCAGTAAGAGACTAAACACATTACACTGACACCAACATCCCTTACGAAAATTAACCATGGTTTACTATAATTAAATAAACATGGTTTTCATGTTTTTTTGGGTAACTATGAAGTGGTATATGTATATGTAAACTATGCTAGAACCACAACTACCATGAAGTGCTATGGATAAACCATAGTAAAACTATGGGTAGTACCAAAGTACCATGGGGTACCATAGTAAAACTATGGTTACTGCATAAAAACCATAGGAAACCATAGGGAATTTTCGTAAGGGATGTGTATGTAGTCTTTAATTTAGTCAGGACTGACTGACCCTCTCCTGAGAGTTCAGTCCAGTCCTGTCAAAAATTTAGAGGAGGAAACTATTGAACAATATTACAGTTCTAGTGAAAATCCTTGAATACAATCATCTACATTCTTTTATGCGAATCATAAATATATGTATATATAAAATACATTTTGTTGATATAGCACTTTATATTTAGTTAATATAAAGCATATCTTTAGTTCTGCCCCGAGGACAAACACCATAGTAGGTCAGATACATCTGGATAGAGATAGGATTTAAACTGTCAACAGTCAGACAGGTGTGGAACAGTCAAAAGTCTGAAGAATTTCCTCTATTCTCCAAACATGGCAAGACAAGTTTATTTATTTATGCACAAAGGTCATGCAATTCCTTCCCTTACAATGATCATTAAAATCTCTAAAGTCTCCTCAACAGAATAAAAGTAAGATTTAAACTAAAATGAACTTAAAAGTAAAGAATGTTATATAAAGAATACTTTTACTATCAATCACAGAATCCAATTTTACAATGCTAGAAGATTATTGGTGACTTAAAGCCTGTTATTCATTCAGTTAATTCATTAAGGTGCAATTTTTATGATAATTTCATGAAGATACAAGTAGAGGGAGTAGTAAAATTGTGGTTTTACAGATATATAATTAGAGCTACTAATTAAATAAAGTGGGTTTTTTTTTTGCTTTTTAAACCAGAGCAGGTCTGATCTCCAGGGGAGGTTGATCCCAGCGGGGGCAGCATAGATACAGATCATGACTCCTAGCTCGCCAGCTCCCGCGGATCTAATAGGCCTTCCAGGCTGATGTTCATGAAAGCTTAACAAGGCCGCAGTCCTTCACACAGTATCGTCAGAGTATCTTCATTACTATCTTCAAAATATGGATGTTAAACAACATTGTGCTCTGAACTTTAAGCCAGACGAAATGGACAATATGCACAATATGAGTGCTGGGACAGAGCTGTCATACACAGCTCTGTCCCATACAAGTATAGGGACTCTCTCTCTCACACACACACAGTCACCTTTAGTGAAAAAAAAACGAAGCCCATTTGTTAATTGTACCACAAACGGGAGAGCCGGAGTTGATCGGCTAACGGCATTATCACACAGCCCATAGTCTAAATAATCAGCGGACAGCAGAAGGGTTATACTAAAGTTAGGACAGTTTATTTAAGACTTTTTGAGGTTAGGATGCTTCTGTAATACACTTTTCTTAGTTCAAGTTATGATAGGAAAACTGACTTAGGACAGTTTTTTCTGTAATGGCTTTTTTCCTAAATAAGATGCTAAACTGCTGTTACCATTTACATTTACCAGACTCTTTTATCCAAAGCGACTTCCATTTCCTAACTACTGGAGCAACTTAGGGTTAAGGGTCTTGCTCAGGGACCCAGTGGTGGTGCTGAAGGTAGGATTCGAACCCATGACCTTTTGGTCCGGAGGCAAGTATCCTACCAACTGAGCTACCGCCACCCTCTGTGGTTACTACACAGTTAAGATAGGATTTTCAAGTTAGGAATTTTTCCCCTGGAGAACATGTTGTTGCATTGAATCATTTACTTTTCATGACTGAAGTCATTTGGTGAAACAGGTTGGTCTGCATTGCTATGATAAGTCATCTTGGACTCTTGGACAATTTGCCATACATAGTTTAACAATAGTGGCCCAAGGACACTTGTGGGACTCCGTATGGTGCGAAGTCCCTCTTTATCTCAAAAACATTTGTAGAACATTTAACAGTTTATCTGAATGGAAGAGAGAGTGCAACTCACCCAGAGAGAGGAGAGTTATACTGAGTGATGGAGGAGAAGGACAACTCTACCCATTCAGAGAGCGAGAGAGAGTAAACATTTCTACTACGAGATCGGGTGGAGGACCACTCTACCCATCCAGTGAGAGAGAGGACAGTTACATTGATTGAGGGAGAGGGGAACTCAATAAAGAGGCTTAAAAGAAACAGCTGGAATATAATGGAAAACAATTTTATTCCTGTAATAAAGATGATGTTAATCCCAGCACTGATTAATACTGACGATATTAAAACCCACTCCCAACCACATACATCATAAAAAAGAAAAACAATTCGAGGTTTTTATTGTGCTCTTCACACATAGGCTACATAGAATTGTGTAAAAGCCTTAGACACCCATCTATTGTCTGAGCCACTTATCTATTCATTCACAATTACTTAGTAAGACTGTATTTGGCACTTTTTTAACTGCAACATTATCCACGATATCTCTGAGATCTACATTCTCCATTAGAGCTGCTGACTGTACTATATTCAGTCTCTGGATTCTCACAACTAAGACTGAAGTTATGTCAAACAGGTTTCTCTGACGTGTATGAATTCCCAGCTCTCAAAAATACTGTGATTTTCAGGTGTGTGAAGAAGTGGTACCTGGTCAAATTACATGTTTTCTTCATGTGAAAAGGAGTATTTATAAGGAAGTACTTTCAATAAGTATGCCTCCTAAATGGAATATACTTAAATATGTAAATTTGTTAAAAGTGTACATTTTTTAAAATTGTACTTTAAAATCTATCCACTTAATACATGTAAATCTCTAAATTTTGTACAAATTGTCTGTAAAATGTGTGCAATTTTTGAGCATGATTTCTATATTTTATAAGGTTTCAAATTATAAGACAAAGCCAGAATTTTATATTTGATCTCCCCTGATATGTAACATAAAAAGTAATTTTGTATTAAAACCTGCAGAAATGTGTTCTTTGTATGGTTTTCCATTGGAATGTGGGACTGCACCACACCAAAATGATTTCCACACTACGCATACTCGAGCTGCTCGACAGCAGCTGAGCTCATTGGTCGAAATGTTGTCATAAGAACTGTCATGTTTTTACTGTCTGTGCTAAATATTCAACAATGGAGACTCAAATTCACATCTGGGAAGTCGATGAAGTACAAGCACTACAGCCTTAAAGATACATTTGTTAGTATAATAGAAAACTACTATCTTTAATACTGTAAAAAAAACATGAAGGTGTACCAAGCCATCATTAATAAGTAACCAGGTTAGGTTTTCATCATATGCTGAGAAAAAAAAAAAAACTGAAACAAAAATAAAAGACCACAATGACAAAAGCGGTTCTGGCAGAAAAACTTTCAACTCTGCGGCTCTGCCAATAAACTTCAACTAAATGGATACAACAGTCAACCATAAACTGTGGCGAGAGAATTGATTCAGAAACACTGTTACTGATCGGAGATTCACTTTCAAAATTAAAACTTCCGTACCATCGCAGTATAGTTTAGGAACAACACTGTTCTTGTATACCCTTCTTGAAAAGTGCCTGTAGAGAACCAAGAGCACTCAAACCTTGCCATGCAATTGTAACATTCATTCACAATTTCTAATAAAACTGTATTTGACACTTCTGTTCCAATGAAAAAAGTCAGCTACATTAAATCAGGTCTGCAAATCGAGGCCAGTTTTTTAAATCGTGGTCCGAGATCTGTAAGAATATCTGGATGGAACTCGGTTCCAGGAATGGAGATGGCATCCAGCTGAGGGTCCATTAGGAGTTCTCCTTCATACGCATAGCAGTGGGGCTCATAATCACCGAGCTCTTCTCCTGGGGCCTGGATCTTGATTAGATTCTGCAAACAACAAAGAATAATAGCTTTATAAAAACATTCACATTATCTAGCAATCTAGCACTAAAGTCCTAAAGCGCTAAAATTCTAAAAAATGCAACAATCTCAAAACAGTCCAAGCGTCTCAAATGTTCCAGTGTTCATGTTTCTCAAATGTGCTCCTCCTTTCATACAGCTAACTCATGTTTTCCCCATTCATATGGTTCTGGGGTGTTCTCACCAATCTACCTATTTGAAAATGTTCTCCATGCATGTTCTTCGATGTTCTCCTTATTCAGAATGTTCTAGAATGTTTTAATATATTCTCGTCAACATTCTAGAATGTTCCTCCCAACCAATTCACAGTGTTTTCGAATATTTTTCTTTTATTTTGTTCTAAAAACCTTGTTTCTGAAAATGTTTTCATGCCATCCTTGAATGCACTAGTATAAATATATTTTGTAGATCCTTCAGAGTTAGAGCTTTATATAATTTACATTTACATTTATGGCATTTATCAGACGCTTTTATCCAAAGCGACTTTCAATCTCTAACTACAGGGGACAGTCTCCCTGGAGCAACTTGGGGTTAAGGGTCTTGCTCAAGGACCCAGTGGTGGTCTGTTGAAGGTAGGATTTAAACCCATGACCTCTTGGTCTGGAGGCAAGTATCCTACCCACTGAGCTACCTCCACCTCCAAAACACATTCACATTATCTACTACTAAAGTCTTAATGTGCTAAAATACTGAAAGTATAATCTCAAATGTTCCCACACTCACATAGTTCCTCCATTGATACAGTTGCAGCATATTGTCTATTTCATACAGTTCTAGAACGCTCTTTCAATTTGCATCGTTCAAGAACATTCTGCGACCTTTACGCTGTTCTAGAGTGTTTTCCTCCGTTCATGCTGTTCTAGGATGTCCTCCTTATTCAGTGTTCTAGAATTTTCCACACCCTTCTCAAATATTCTAATCATGCTGTTCTAGCTATTCTTTTGAATGTTCTCGTCACTCCACCTATCTAGAACGTTCCCCAGTCACACTGTTCTAGAACACTAACCCATTCCTTATTCTTTTTAGAACATTAACATTAATCACATTCACAGGTTTTAGAATGCCCATTCTCCCCATTCACCCTTTCTGGAACGTTCTCCCCATTAACGCTGCTCTGGGATGTTCTTCTTGTGCACAGCCATAGGCTTTTCTAGAATGCTCCTCACTGTATTTTAAAATGTTCTACCCATTCACATCATTTCACTCATTTACTATTCACATTGTTCTAGAATGTCCTGGCACCTTTCACAGTCTTTTAGAAATGTTACTCTCCTTCATGCCGTTCTAAAATGCTTTAGAATACATTTTATTTCTCATTCTGTCCAATTCCTAGATGCAATATTCCCTCTTTTACTTCCTTGGGGGAAACTATGAAAACTAGAGTACATTTTGATTCATGGGACCAAGAACCTGCCTGGACCTACTGGTGATACTTGCAATGGCTGAAGCTGCACTAAAAAGAAGAAGAAAAAAACACCCCCTGTTTTCATAACCAGTAAACAGTACAGTGCAAAATACAGTTCTTCACATTTAGCTTCCAAAGAGCCAGACTTTCTTGTATATTTATGTATGTTTAACAGTTTTCCTCCAGGCTTCCTGAAGGACTTTTAAAGAGTCTCATTTTCAGTCCAGTCCCTGAACCTGACCAATTTCAGAGGAATGTTTTTTGTTAAGCCACACAGTGACATACTGCACATATAAATCATTCAAGCAGAACATTGCATATCTAACTTAAGGCCTGAACCAGTGAAGAAACAGGTGGTGCTGAATGCTGAGTGGTTGGAACACCTTTATCTAGGCTCCTTGTATCTGTAGCACAGCCTGTTGCAGTAAAACATTCCTTTCACTTATTCAACTCAATATCCAAAGAAAAGACAGATTAACAGGCAGAAAATACTATATTTGCACTGAAGACTTTTTTCACTAAACAAAACACTATTTCACTAACAGAGAACTAGAACTTCTTATGTTACCATTTTAATGTTCATTAGTATTTAATGTAATTTGTTTCACTGGCAAAACACACACTCCCAGCCTGCATAAACAGGTTTAACGAGAATCTGTTGTTTGAAAATTCATATCAGACAAACTGTGTAAAATATACCAGCCAGTTATTAGTGGGGCATGGGGTGAGTCTTCAGTGGTTGTCGTTTCTCTGTTTTCGTATTGTCTACCAGTCAAAAGTTTTTGGCACACACTGAGATTTTCTGCATTTCTTACTCTTTTAATGGTTACTAAAATACACGGGGTATTCTTTGCCAACAATTAAGTATTAATTAGCCAGAAAATGTTTTATTTATTAATAGGTGACCCACAAAAACTATTAAGTGAACAGATAAATGCATTTAAAAGTTAAAGCACAGTCTTAAATGTGGTAGTGGTAGTGGATGGCATGCATGCACTGTTACATATTGTTTCATCTGAAAAAGGAAACCTTTATTTTGCATATTTTCATTCACAGGTTTTTAAGTTACACTCAACAACTTTCCAATGTATAACAAGAATAAAAATGTACAGTTTATGAAATAAACGGATAAACATTAAAAACCTGTGGAATTCAAACACATTTGACTGTTAGAGTATTTCAGACGTGAGGAACAGTTGTACCTGATTGAGCTTGGTGACGAGGTCTTGTCTCAGGTGGAAGATGTCCACGTTGTAAGTAGAGTACCTAGAACTTCCCTGATTAGGAAGGATTATGAAAGAATAGTTTTTAAATTTTGCATTGTATTTAAGCTTCTGGATCTGGATTCAGTCCTAATTCCTAGACATTTCTCATTCCTGGATTCAGTACCAGTGAAAAACTAGATAGTCTAGAATGAATCCTGCACATTCGTCTCATAACTGAACATAACTGAATATAATCGAATGAACAGAATAATAAGAAACCAGTGTGGTTTGACCTTACCTTCAAGGTTGCATGACTTCTGCGTGAATGTCTTGAGGAACTCTGGAATGTGCACAGAAACAGTCAATCACCATAAAAGAACAAGAAAACAGAGCTTTCAGTTTTCTGGCTTACAGAACAAACAGATATTTACCCGTCGCACAGATCTCCTCAAGATTTCCTCTTTTTGGAAAGCATCTTCGTAAATCTGTAAGCAGAACATTTACACACACATACATGTAAAACGCTAATATTTTAGAATCACAATTAATCGCATAATTTTCTGCAATTTTAAAAGTACTGCTATATGAACAAAATTGCCATAACATTTGGTTTGCAAACACTTTAAACTAGGGCTATCAGTAGATTAAAATATTTAATCAAGATTAATCTCATGTTTGCCACAGTTAACTCGTGATTAATCGCACCTTTAAGTCTGTTCTAAACAACATAGCAGTAGACAAATATGTTTGCTTTGTGCAGATTTATGTTAACATGTAACGTCTAGCGAACCTTCGACTCAACAAAGGAGAAGTAGGTCGCCAGAATATTAGGGACAGGGCTCTGGACAGAGGTACGTGAAT
>JBBPDB010122979.1:0-17578 GCA_037974465.1 Brachypetersius altus
GCTGAAGGTAGGATTCGAACCCAGGACCTCTTGGTCTAGAGGCAAGTATCCTACCCACTACGCCGCCACCACCCTCATCAAGGTTCATCAAGGTATGGACTCCACACGACCTCTGAAGTTGTGCTGTGGTATCTGGCAAGTTGCTAGGTGCCCCCCCCCCCCTTGAAATAGTTGTTTGTCCAGCATATCCCACAAATTTTTGATCAAATTGAGACAAGGGGAATTTGAAGGCCGAGTCAACGTGTTATACTCTTAACAATGCTCCAGAAAGCGCACTTTTTCTAAATGAATCCAGCTCAAATAGACTGATCTGGTAAGATGTTTCAACCACAAATGACAAGTAACTTACTAAAGGCGATTGTTAATGGCAATTTGATAAAAAATGGACCTAAATTGATTTAGGTCAATTCACTATTTTTAATTAAATACCACGTTTGCCTTTACAGCGTAACGAGTACTGTAGAATGGATGTAATTGGTCTGAAACAATAATTAGATTGATGGTACATGCGCGTTGCTATCCACATTAATGCTGGACCCAAGAGTTCCAAGTAGAACATTACCCAGAGCATAGTTTGCCCATTTTCCACTGGTGCCCTCTTCCTCAGGTAAGCGAATCACACACATGGCCGACCATGTGTGTCACACACAAAACATCAGGACAGTTTACCGTCATGCTCTGTGGTCCAGTTCTGATGCTCATGTGCTCATTGTTGTTGATTTCAGCGGTGAACAGGGGTTAGTATGGGTACTTTGACTGGTAGGCGACTACGGAGCTCCACACACGGTAAGCTGTGTTGCATTGCGTGTTCTGACGCCTTTTCTACAGAAAGCCAACGTTGATTGAGCTTACCACTCAACCGCAAGGGCGGATCCGCATCATTAATGAGTGCAGGATTATGATTATGCTACACGCTGTGTCTATCAACAGAAATGAAAACACAAGGCTGTTAGAGTTGCTCGTGTTTTGTTTTGATTTTTGCTGTCTTGCACCGGCATATACATTTGCTGGACATTTGGCTTGGCAGCAGAACAATAAGTAGCGCTCGCTGGTTAAAGAGACTGATTTGCAAACTTGTTTCCGTAACTTGGAGAGGTTGTATGCTCCAGACTCCCTCAGCTGAGATCCACCAACGTCAACACTGCCTATAATGGTGGACAACAACAGTGAGTGCAGTTGGCATCATGTTATTCTAATCACAGATCGCCGAGAGAATTTCTTATTTCTGATTTTCAGAGTGTGATCCAGGTATCTAAATTGAATATGAATACTTATCGAATATTCGAACATTTAAAAAAGAAAGTTTTAGAGAATTTAATACCTGCTGGTTTAAAACAAACTTTCGCGTTAAGCTGTGAGAGACTGTACTTGATACTTTTGCTAATTGATCAATTACCCATTAGACATTAACACACACCTTCTCTTGTTTCTCAGTCCCAGCCCTGGTTCCCCTAGGTCTGACCCGTAGAGTTGGCCACCCTTACCAGAACCGCACGCCTCCCAAGAGGAAAAAGCCGCGCACGTCCTTCAGTCGCGTGCAGATTTGCGAGCTGGAAAAGCGCTTCCACAGGCAGAAGTACCTGGCCAGCGCCGAGCGCGCGGCTCTCGCCAAAAACCTCAAAATGACGGACGCGCAAGTTAAGACATGGTTCCAGAACCGCAGGACCAAATGGAGGTAAGAGGGACACGGTGCTAGAATGAACAGCTCCAGTCCCTTTTTAAAACAGAAACAACTACCATTATTTACCTTTCTTTTCTATAGTAAAACATTCAGCTTTTAACAATTGTGTTTAATGTCTGCACATTAATCAATGACTCCATCCATCCATCCATCTGTCTATCTCTCGCTCTGCCTGCCTGTCTGTCTATCGTATATCGTTCTGTCTGTGCATGCATACATACATACACAAGCACATCTATCTTAATTAACCGCTAAACCTTCTCAAACTTCCGCAGGCGTCAGACAGCTGAGGAGAGGGAGGCAGAGCGTCAACAGACCAATCGGATGCTGCTTCAGCTGCAGGCGGATGCGCTGCAAAAGTCCATCAGTGAATCAGTGTCTGCAGATCCTTTGCGTGTACACAGCTCCTCCCTGTATGCCCTGCAGAACCTGCAGCCATGGGCTCAGGACAAACCAGGCAAACTGGCCACCACGATGTCACTGGCCTAAAAGTGCACTAGCAGTGATGTGTTGTTATTATGTTATAGTTATCTATTTGACAAGCTAAAAAAATCTGCACAAAATATACTTTAATTTAGCATATTTTGAACATCTCAAATGATATTGCAGTGACAGTAAAAGGGGTTATGATCTCCCAATCAGATAATAAACCTAACTACTCACCAGGATCATGTCACCAGGTGCTAAATTAATCCATGAAGTCATAAAACTGATTTGGTCTTGAAATGCAAAAATGAAATTCTTTCACAAGTGGTTTTCTAATTATCACTATGGGACAAATTTGTAAAAAAAAAAAAAAAAAAAAGGAAAATTATATATTAAGTTTTACAACAATAAAGACATTTCTCACCGTAAAAACAGTAGAAACATTGCTGGAGAAGAAACTAAGAAACTTTCTTATAAACAATCTCCAAGTGGTCCGGCGGCCACCTTCGTTTGCTGTTTTGTCGGTCTGAAAAATCTGTTGCAGTGTTGTTGGCTCGGTTTTTGGGCTGTGGTATATTTAGTTATATGCTTGACTTTTATATAAATAAGAGTAATGTTCATTTATATTCATCTATAATAACCGTTTACTTGCCCTGATCGTTTGTGTGCCCTGTGACTAATCAGCAGGTGAAGGAATTTTTCTAGGACTGTGTCTCTGTTACTGTGATGGCAGTGTTGGTTGCCAAGTTACAACCCACATTCCTATGTTGTTTACTACTAAGCTCCATGACAAAAAGTGCTAATCCTTGAAGCAGAGCAGAATAATGAACTTCGTACCTGACCTACCACAGACTAAGTTTAGTCTTACACTAAATTTGTGTCATTTTTTGGTCTCAGACTAGAATGTTTAGAAACTAGACCTGCATTCTAAGGCCCAGTTTACCAGACCTAGATTAAGCCTAAGCCTGAACACTGAAATGTTCAGGAAGCCAGCCTATTAAATGTTTGGAATGTGCGTCGAAAATCTACAAAATACTATAATGTAATTAATATTGATCATAATATCTGTTATAAGATGTTTTGACAAATGTTTGTCTCTCCTGATATGTTTATAATGTAAACAATTATTGGTGTAACATAAAAAAACACATCAACAGTATTATTTGAAAAATTTTATTGTTAAATATCATTTTATACGACATACAGAAAATATGTTTTCCTGCATCTGTCTGTCTGCTTGTCTGTTGGTCTGTCTATCTGTCTCAATTGCTTCAGCCTGGAGTACAATCAGCAATATGGAGTACGAAACAGCAAAGCTCAAATAGCAGAGGACTGTTGCAACAGCTGTGCACAAAACAGAATTCAAAAAAACAAATATTGTTTTTGAAAATAATGTATGCAGAGTTACAACCGTTTACAAAAGTTTAAATACCTCAGTCAAATTATGTTTTGTTGATTTCCTTAATTAAAATAAGTTAATGCACTTTCTGTAGGGAACTCACTGCAATATATTTTTCTGCACCTTGTGGTGTACAATTTCTATAACATACTTTACAATATATATAACATACTTTAAAAAGTATTAATGTGTACTTATTTTCACTTATACGTCAACAAAACACAATATTTGACCCAAGAGTGCCCAAACATTTGCATATGACTGTAAATATGGTCCACAAGATGTTTCTACTTTTCTCTGCTGATTTTGGTCACAGTGAGTAGAGATATGGCTGTATGAGTATTGCACATTACTCAGTTTTGATAAACATTCACAAAGCTCTTCTAAAATACTAGATTATTTATTAGTTGATTTAGAGAATTAGAGGTCTTGCCAAGTCACAGCCAGTGTGAGTTCTGCCCAAATATCTAGATTTTTGTACAATTTCACAGTGTAATTGAGGAGAGAGAGAAACATTGATTGGCTGAGCAGGGAAAAGGCAGAGAAGGGAAAACTCTTTAGATATTTGATTAGGTAGATGAACATGTACGGTTTAAATCTGAAACACACTTTCCCAACCCCGAGTCCTGAAGCTAACTCCATAGCTTAATTTTTCTCCCGGCAATATTGTCAACTAGAAATATAAATTTGTCTGATTGTTTTCTCATCTCTCAGTTTTCAGCACAGTGGGTCGTTTCATTTACACTCCTGAAAAATAAAGGTGCCTAAATGGTTATCAAGAGCAATGACATAGAACAGTTCATTTTATTTTTTTATATATATTTCTATAAAAATGTAAATGAGATGTAGGAGTTTCATTAAGAACCTTCTTAATGAAAAAAAAAATCCAATTAAGTTAATGGCATTACACTAGTTAAACTGTGTGCTCAAAAACCTTTAGGGAACCTTTCTTAAGACTGTTTAACGCATTATTAGTGATTAGAGCCCTAAAACATTTTTTTAAATAACCCTATAATAAACCCTAGTATTACCATGAATAATCTTTATGTGTCCATAACCATTAGCCAAATTACAATCATATACCATATTTTATTTGTAGAATTTAATTTAACATGTACAGAGAAAAGAAAACAAAATTTGGTAAGAGTTTTATTAATTGGTAATGTATGTTTTTTCCAGTGTTTTAAATTCAGCAAGAAAATTCAAATTGTGCACTATTAAGGTTCACTACCTTTGTTTATTCATTTTCATTCAGAAAATAACATGTAATTTGATCAAATGATTGCAAATTGCTGTTCCTACCTATTCCATTCCATAATGCAGATCTCAGTAATTAGCAAAATGCCATTACAGTATTTTAATAGAGCAAAAAGACAAGGAAGGAATACAGAGTCCCTATGGTTTCCACAAGCATTAGCTGCACCTCTGATGTTGATTTTTTCACAAAATTCTGCTGTCACTGTGATAAAGTACTCCAAAAGTAGTTAAGAAGTCATTTTAATTGAGCGTTTTTCCCTTGTTTATGCAGATAAGCCATCTTAAGAGCCTTGTCCTTGCTTTAAGCAACCGATTCTCTCTCTCTCTCTCTCTCTCTGTCTGTCTCTCTCTTTCTCTCGTTTTCTCTCTCTCTCTCTCTCTCTCTCTCCCTCTCTCTCTCTCTCTCTGTATTCCTGTATCACAGTGTGTGTGGAGCTATGGCTATATGTTTGTCGAGCAATACAGAGTTCTGATTGTGATCATTCACAGTTTTCATGTGAAAAAACAAAACATACACACACAGAACAACATTTATAATGTGAACTAATAACATGACATGACAGTGTGGTATAAAAGTGCACAAAATGACTGTAAATTCAGACTTACTGCAAAGATTGTCTGTTATGTCACAGAATTACTGACAATGTCAGACAGAGAAACAGACAGACAGACTCATCTGCGCCTATAGGTCAATAAACAAGCACTAACACATAAACAACCTAACAATCCTGTTGCACGAATACACACAGAAAACAGAACACACGCAGACCATATTCAACATATCAGGCAAAAGGCAGCAATGTTGCAGCAGTCTGCTTTTCCATAAATAGTACAGATCAACACACTATCAGACTTAACACCACTGTGAGACAGTGCAGAACAGGGAGCAACACGCAGATTAGACTGACTGAGCCTTACGGAGAGTCTAGAATTAGGTTTGTTTGAAGCTATTAACACTTATTCAGTACAACAATGGCCACATATACAGATAGCATAACGATTCATATTTCTTTATTTAATGGCCTAATCCCAAAGTTTCTCAAGACCAGTCATGCTAATTTTCAGTCAGGCTTTGCATAGGCCCTCATAATATACTTCATACTATTTCTGTAAGATCCAAGAGTAGATTAAAATATAACTCTTACAATTTTGAAGTTAAATCCACCAAATGTGCTTTTAAGCTGTAGTCTATACTACACATTTACTATATATTTATCCATATGCTGGCATGCTTCCTTTCCTTCACTGAAGGGTCTCGTTCAGATTTTTTAATAGCTGTAACACTGTCACCTGTGTTCATGAAACTATAAAACATTAGGGTTTGGTCACGATGCCACCATGACATTTCTGTCTAAGTACTTCTAAGCTGTACTTACAGAGTCTGTCCTTTTTAAGTGTCTAAGATATTCGAATATAGGACGGCCCTCAGGCATGTTGCTCGCCATGTGAACAGCATTGAGGTTTTGTTCTTAAAACCCATTTGCAGCTTTATTAAATCAAACTACATATGGCCTGAGCAAATGAGAACTCTGGGTGTTTGTGCTTTTAGCAAATGACTGGATAATGTTTCCTTGTGGCTGTAAAATTAGTTGGTGGACACAACAGAAACAGTAAATGTTTGTGTGGCATACCAGTTCAAGAACACCAGAGATCTGTTATCTTATCTGTCTAACCAATCACAGGTTCTGGTGACTTGGGCTTCACCTGTTCAAACTTTTTTTCTTTTTTAATCCTAAAATGAGTTGTGTAATAATACTACATAAGTCATTTTATAGTGATGCGTTCTATAGGTTCTTGAAATCTGTTCTCTGAACGTCAGGAAAGTATAATCTACACCGATTCCTCTATGTTCAAAACCCTATTTTGAGACACATGATGGGTCTCATGAATAAAATGAGTGAGGCACCTTAAACATCAACTGATCAGCTGGAAGTAAAATTTCCACCTCAGTGATCTAAATTTTCTGGACCTGATTTTTTACTGTATTGAGTACGTGGTTAGCTATGCTAAAAATGCTTTCTAATACAGATTTCAGCCAAGAACTTTCCAGACACAAGTGTTTCTAAATCAATCAAAAAACCATTTCCAACCAAATAGTTTCTTTGGATAAAAGGGTGGAGCAGTTTAAATTTCATATAGAAAAAGGACATTTCAGAACATTTCCGCCAATATTTCCTACAGGGGTGACAAATGTAGGTTGAAAAAATCAACCACATTTAACTAAGTTTCAAACGGTCAAGATTTTCTGAAAAAAAAAAAACCCTCAACATGATCAATATTACCATGGAAACATGCCATGGCTATACACATACCAGTGTAGCACTGATGTCCACATAGGCTACAGAGAATGCTACAGGTAATATGAATAGAACGAGATGGAGTTGTTTCTTCTTTGCCTCCTTTGGGAACAGGAGTTTGCAGAGAGTTCATCATTCTTCTTTATTTTTGCTTTCTCTTTTTTCTTCTCCCTCCGTCTATTTTTGCCTTACATCCTGAACTCCTTTTTATATCACATTCTCAAAGAGCTGCAAAGATCTCATGATGTTTTCGTCCTACAGAGAGAGAACAGAATATATCTACTCATCAGTCACTCAGACAGGAGCATGGCCTGCGGTTTTGCATGAGACAGTGATCTGTGTGAACAGTAGAGGGCAGTACACACAAGGAACTGTGAGCCTACAGGAAAAGGAATAGAGAAAGGAGGATTGAAGGGAATGACAGATACCTCTTGGCAGGAGAGAATGAACTCATCAAGAGTGACAACGCCGTCTCTGTTCTTGTCCATTTTCTGCAAATCATAATAAAAAATGTGATTCACCTGCCATAACTCCATAATTAAAGACTCAGCGTTTAAAAACGATCTCATTAAGTTGCCGACATTTTATAAATCATTAATAGTTATAACAGTTGTCATCACTTGATGTAAGCTCACTATATGCCTCTCAGATCTTGCTAGTTGCTTAGCTTATCTTGCCCTTTTCTCAGGCAGAATGTAAAACTGTCAGCTTCATTAGGTATTTCTGAAAATGGTAGTACTATTAAAACACCAGATCTTGCCAAATAGAGAGCTTGCACCAATATATGATGGTTATAACTTATTTATTGATGATTTATTAACTGTCTACACCTAATTAACAGCCTGATCATAAATCATGTACAATCCCTTTATAAGGGCAGTATTATGGGAAAGCGTCATCTGGGTTTCCGTAAGACTCTTTCAAGCTTTGTAACTGTATTTAACCTGAGCTATAATTTTTCCATTGGCTGTTGGTCTAATACATAAAGTTTGAAGGTTTTTGGTAACTGGTCAAGTGCTCAGTTTTCTAGAGAGCACAAGGGAGTACCCTACCTCCCTATCTTCTCGGTGCTGGTTGACCTGTCTCGTGAACCACTACATACCCAGTCCCCAATGGCTCTGATGGTAGTTGACATACCAGCCACTATTAGGCTGGTGATCAAGCTAATCCACCATCTGGCCTGAGGTGGTGCTAGGTCCCATTTTGCCATGCAGTGCTCTGATAAGCACCGTCGAGCTGGTGTGTATTCCCACAGGGCCTCTCAGTGTTCAAAGATAGTCTCCTATTGTGCTGGTTTCATGGTTGGCACAGTTCCCTGGTTGGCTTGCTTCCCAGTTGCTTGTCAGCCCTGTCTCATAAATCTCACAGTCCTTGTCCATTTGTTAGTCTAGACCTTAATGCTTAATGCTATTACCACTTATGCTAGCCACCACAGAAAAAAGCTTTGCTTGATTTTGTGCATGTATGAGAGCTGAGTAACTTCTATAATATTTCTGTCAACATGACTATAGTAAGCAATATAGTAAGATAATGCGTTGGTTTAAATTCACAAGAGAGAAAACTAAAATTTTAATACCAACCCGGATCTTGAGGTCATGATTGCTTAACGATCCTGGGAAGCTGGTGGGCTATTGGTTAGGGTGTTGCCCCTGTGACCGGAAAATCATGAGTTTGAATCCTAAGTCTGCTAGAGGAACCACTGAGGTACCCTTGAGCAAGGTACTGCCCCACACCCCTCACTGGTGGCAGTGTTTCACTTGGTAAAATGTAGAGAAAGAATTTCACACTGTGTGCAGGGCAGTGGTGTGTTCAGACATGCCACTTTACTTAACTTTTATTTAAACTAATTAAGTTAATCAAGATTTCAGGAGGTTCCACATGTGAGAATCAGGTAGATCTGATTAGTTCATATTTATTTCACTGGCCTTTGGCCTCTTGTATGTACATCTGCATATTTATTTAGATCACTGTTTCTTAATCCTGATTCTGAGGATCCACAGTGCTGTATGGCTTCATTACACCCTTCTCATCCCACCAGACCCAGCTCATCAACTTATTATAGAGCTCCAGATCTTGGGTGTTGGGTGTTGGGTGTTGGGACAGTGAACAAAGGGAGCAGTCAAACAATGTGGGACACAAAGAGTACGACTGAGAAATACGGCTCTAGGTATTTTTATAAAACCACACAGAATTTGGGCTTCTGAAAAAAAGCGAATATCTGTTTGACAGACTACAGAGTGTTTCTAACCTGAAAGAAAGCATCCACATGCTGTTTGGGTGCATCTGTCTTCAGAGCAGGATATGTGTATTTCCCCATCATATCATAGATTGCTCTTACAATGTCTGTCATCTCCTGCACAGTACAATACACACGCACACGCACACACACACACACACACACACACACACACACACACATTAAAATATGAAATGTTCACAACAGAGTGTTTTCATGTCCAATTTAAAAAATCTGTGTTTTTTGATCATGTTTTTCATTCCTTTACCGGATTGTGTCAGCTGCACATTTCATTCGTTTTTTCTTCCCTTCTTTTTCACTCTATCATTCTCAACTATTACAGCCAGGTTTTCATATCAGACTGTAAGAATCAAATTATCAGTATCACTCTTAAAATGAAAACAAGAAACTGACTTAAGCTTTCTAAATACCATCGCAAGCAATGGTTTTGTTATAGTGTTTTATACTTTGCATAGATTTAGTAATTAACTGTGATAAATGTGTTTATCTCATGTCATTAGCTCTGCAGCATCTTAGCAGCTTAACAAGCAACTGACCTCCAGTCTAAGGCTCAGTGTTTAAGTTTTGCTTTTGTTTAAACAATGTTTGCAATTTTAATGAATATTACCAACAGCTTATCTTGATTCAGTTGTTCAGGTAAGTTTACTTCATAGCATACATTTTACATTGAATGTAGCATTTCCAAAGTGAGTCCCTAAGTAAAGAGAATTTAATTGTACAGATATGCTTGAGCCAAAACCTAATAATGAAAATTACTTTTTTTAAATTTGCTGTTTTTAATCCACAATACAGCAATAAACATGAACCAAATCAATTCTCTACCAGATCCCTTTGTGTGTGTGTGTGTGTGTGTGTGTGTGTGTGTGTGTGTGCGATCATGATGTTGTAATGGTCAGTGTACAAACCTCCTTGTTAATATACCCATCTCTGTTGATGTCGTACAGATTAAATGTCCAGTGTAATTTCTCCCGTGTGGACCCTCTTAACAAGATGGACAGAGCAGTCACAAAGTCCTGAAAGGTATAGAAGAAGAGTGAGAGTCACAGAAGATTATAAATGTAAGGTTAAAGAGACAAAAGAGTTAGGTGAAAAGATGTCAGCAGTAAAGAATAAATGAAGGAAAGGAGCTGAATGACTGAGTGTGCCGGAGCTAGACAGAGAGTGATAGAGAGATCTGCTCAGAGGAGAAGAAGGATTGAGACAGTCACCTCAAACTTGATGGTGCCATTGTGACCCGAGTCGAAGGCATTGAAAAGATAGTGAGCATATGTACTGGCATCTACAGGAGATTGTTGAGAAAGATTGTTAGTGCATCGCACACACACACACACACACACACACACACACACACACACACACACACACACACAGTTGATCTATTCTGTTTAAAATATCTTGTTTAATAATCTTACCTCCGTGGGGAAAGAACTGTGAGTAAATCTGTTTGAATGTATCTTCATTTACTACACCACTGGGACATTCCTAAGAAAAGTGGGTATTTTTAGAGAGAGAAAGAGAGAAAGAGTGAAAGATAGAGAGTTCCTATACTCACTTGTACAAGTAACAGTTTTGCTTTCACAAGTAACAATTACATACTGTATATTCATTTGAATTTTAAAGTCACATTATTTTCTAATAATAATGACATTTGAAATCCAGAAACACGGTACACCTGAACAGATGTTGGTGTGTGTGCATGCATGTGTGTGTGTGTTCATACATACATTTTTAAAGCCCCTGTAGAGCACCTGTAATTCTCTCTTGCTGAAGTTGGTCTGAGCTTCCAGCTGATCCAACCCCTCTGGACGATGACACACCATTGTCATTTCCAAATCATCATCTATCTTATCTAGAGAGAGAGAGAGAGAGAGAGAGAGAGGGATTAGAATGGAGTGGAAAACAGAAAAAAAAGCAGGACAGACTTCAGAGCAGGAGGAGTTCAGAGAGTTATGAAGGACAAAGAGAGAACTGTGTAGAGAAGCAGGGTCTGTTTGCCACGTCCGCTGGGACACACATGAGTGTGTGTCCTCTACTGCTGTGGCTCCAGGCTTTATGGGGCCTAATGTTAATGACTAGGTTATGAAGGTGAAGGAGCTGGCCACACACAACTAAGCATTTGAACACACACACTCACCCACACATGCACACGTGTACGCACTGACACACACATACACACACACACACACACACACACTGAGAGGAGGTCTCTGAGGAAATGGGCTGAAGTTCTAGGCATTTTATGCTGACGCTAGAGTACCAGACCCCCTACTGTGATGAACAGAGGTACGACAGGGAGATAAGAGTGCAGAAGAAGGAGATGGTGAAGAAAACACAATCATATGCAAAAGTTTGAGGTCACCAAGTCAGATAACATGTTTTCTTGATTGCCACAAAATGAGAGTAAGAATAAGATTATAAGAATAAGAATAGAGCGTAAAGTGAAATAAAATGTTCAGAGATGTGTTGTATGTACATGTGTACTTATTTTCACTCAGGAAACCAAATTTGACCAGGCTACCCAAACTTTGCATATGACTATATAAGATGTTACAGTAGAAGGAGAAAGACTCTCATTACTTATCATTAAAAATACAAACTACCCTTTACACTTGGTGAAATTGAAGATGGATCAAAAGAAATTATAAAATATTAATTTATTCATTTTCACTTTATTTTTCACTTCAGAAATAGAAGATTTTGCAACAAGAGCAATAATACATTACATTACATTAGATTTATTCTACTCTAACACTGCTATTTTATTAAATAATGTCTGCTATTTTATTAAATATAGTGTAGACTGAAATGCTATAAGGTGGACAACAGAGGGTTTTAAAAATGAATATTTTCATTAAGCTTTATTCTCAATGTTGCTGTCGTAGTCATACGATCATTTTCTGTTGTACAGAACATACACTTATATTCTTGACACATTTCATTGTTTTAGAGCTTCTTTTTTTACACATTCCTGTAAACGGTTGGTTGTTTTCTAGTAATTTGGTTTATACTTTTTTTTCTAAAAATGTGTTTCATAGTATATAGTACATAGTCTTTGTCAGGCTAATTCAAAATACAATCTTGTCATGATGCCTTTTATCCAGTTTGTATTTTTCTGCTATGCTTTCATGATGAATTAACCACTTGGAATAAAAACTCTTAAAATTAATTTACAATAAATTCCAGTAAATTACATACTTTTTGTTTGTTTTAATCTTTTTGAACAGTGACAATATTCAACTTTGTAGTTCAAATACTAATATTATATGTTTCCATTTAAATATCATATGTTTTGAACTCACCCTCCGTGTTTATCAGTCCCAGTGTGTGCAGCAGTTTTAGAGCTCCACACAGCAGCAGCACAATCGCTAAAGTGTGTAAACCATCTCCTTCTTCGTCATCCATCTCTCACACTCTTCCTTCTACTGCTCTCCCTGTATCAGCTTCCTATGTTTTACTGAACTCTTCACTTCTCCATCTACTCCTTCTCCCTCCCTTTTCCCTTTTCTTTCTTTCTCTCTTTCTTTCTCTCTTTCTCTCCCTCTCTCTCTCTCTCTCTCTCTCTCTCTCACACACACACTTTTCCCATTTCCCTGTGTCTCTCTCTCTCACACTCTCTCACACACACACTTTTCCCTATCTCTCTCTCTCTCTCTCTCTCTCTCTCTCTCTCTCTCTCTCTCTCTCTCTTCTCTTTTGTGTTTCCTTTTCTCTCCCCATGGGTCATCAGTTTCTATTCACCTCTAGAGATCTGACGTATGCACTTTGAGCTTGTTAAAAATGGTGTAATATATGATTAATAGGGCTTGTTCTTATCATAGTGATGTGTGTGTGTCTATGTTTATCAGTCCCTCATGCTTGCCATCCCAGGAGAGTTCTGGATGCAGTTAGGACACAAAGGACTAGGACAACCCACCTTTGTATCTGTATGTGTGTGTGTGTGTGTGTGTGTGTGTGTGTGTGTGTGTGTGTAGACATGCATGTTAGGTTCACATGTGAATGTTTGTTGTAAGGCAGATCTTAAGGGTAGAAGTGAAAACATTTCATATTCTGCACAAGCTATCATTTGTATTGTTGCACCACCTTCATATTAGCAAGCTTCTCATTACTAATAAAAAACAATCGTCCCAAATGTGCTATGAGTGTTATGGAAATCAGTAAAAATGGGCTGTTTACTTTATAGTGTTTTTTTTTGTGTTTTTATATAAACAATTTCTGATTGTGTATAAAACTGTGGCCTATCCTCTATACAATGGACTATTTCGGAGACTATCAAGTACACTCTCATAATGATCATTCATTTTTAATTGATTAAATGATTAAACAGCATAGCTGTTACAGCGCAAGTGATAGTAGGTGTAGTATAATACTGCAATAGTAGGATAATATAATTATTACTGACTTAAGGCCTAGAGCTATAGAGCAGCATCCCAGTATATCTACAGTATAGTATGTTCTAGAGTGTGTTATTACAATTACAATTTTAATTATGATGACATAAAAACTGATTAGAAAGAAAGGTTATCCATTTGTGTAACTACAGTGAAATACACAGTGAAAGTGAAACACTAATAGCTGAAGATAGAAGCACTCAGCTGGTGTAGACCCTGACGTAGACAGCTTTTTTGATTTCTTTGGGGAGGTATTTTTTGTTGTTATTACTCATTTGTATCTATTGCTGTTAGGGCACTGTATTATTGGTTACTACTGTTTGTAATAAACCTTTTATTGTGGTTATTATTTCAGCTGCTGATCACAGGCAAGCAAGGTCAGAGAATACCTCTGAGGCATTCAGACTGAGGAGTCAGAATTAACTGTGGTGCGATAGGGCTGTATGTTGTGCTCCTCATTTTTGATTTACAGTAAGCCCTCACTTTTACGCAGATCAGTAGTCGCGGATTCAGTCTAACGCAGATTTTTTTCTGAGAACATTGCCATAGAAAATATAACTGTATAAAGTGTGAAAGTGTATCTTGAAAACAGTAAAATACCGCTTGGAAATGGGGGGCTTGAAAGTAGCCAATCCGAAAACGTTATTTATTTCTCCTTGCTGCTGATTGGGAGCATCCCACGCTCGCTGTACGGGAAGTTTGAAAGTAGCCAATCCGAGAGCATCATCTAGTGCGCAGGCGCAAGTTTATTTGCTATTTATTTACTATTAGTAAGCTGTGCCCTGTCTAAACGTGTGGGTAGAGAGAGTTATTTCAACATTTCTTTTGTGTACGAGGCTTTGTTTTGGCTCGCCGCACGCTGCTAATGATTCTGATGATTTAGTTCTCCTGGCTGCTGCCGTTTGAATCGTCTGTGGCAACTGCAGACCAATATTCTCCCCCGTGGATCGTCTGAGTGTTTCTCTTGTTTTTCTTTTTGTCCTTCGTAAAAGCCTGTATTTTTATTACTGTAAATTAAATTAAAAGAGTAGTGCATTAAACTGAGTTTAAAGTGAAATCAAAGTGTTCTGGGAGCATATTTGGGGGCATATTTAGGGTTTACACTATAAAAATTGGCATTTTAGGCAGGTATTCTTGGAAAGTGAGTCTGAATTTGTTCGTCCACATTAAAGCATGCCAAGAGCTGAGTCACTAAGGTATTATTTTACTTTTTGCTCTTAATGTTAGCAGTTCAGAATCAGAGTGTGGCTGAAAGGAGAACACACGCACATGTACACTCTATCTGTCTCTATCTCCCTAACAAAACTAACTAAATTATGCTTCAGATATGTCAAGACATATAAGCTAAAATGCACTACCAGTAGACATTGGGCTAAAATGACTTACAAACGAGATACAAACACACATACACGTAATGTACACTCCAGTTCCAGGGTTACTGTTTTCGCTTTTGGAAGTTCAAAGGTTTTGTCCCTCCACTGCTGTGCATAAACATTTGTGAAATATTAACAGTGTAAACAGGCAACGGGAAACTCTGTTACTCACAGACATGCTGCCTACTGACCACTAGATGGAGACAAAGAGCTAGAACTAAACAACTACCAATCTGAAACTCCCTACAGATGCAGTGGTCTAAAAACCAGCCCTAAAGGACTCTCATACAGTTTGAATTTTTGTTTTCACCCGACTCACAACACAGGGATGTAGTCAAATTGCATACTGTCACACACTGTTGTTCTCTGTTGTTCTCTTGAAGTACTACTTCAAGCACTAAAAAGCACCATCGCTGATTATCAAGAGTAAATTTGGAAACGTGCATCTTTCAGTAGACACCAGCATGCATAACACTGAAACAGGAACTTTGCACTGATGTGACACATTTAACACAAATACCAGATTAGATAATCATAATACAATCATAATAAGATATCCCAGAAGAGTAAACCTTTAAAAAAGGTTTTAGAGCTCAAAGTGCCTGCAGCCAACAGGCCTTCGCTGTTTTACAATTGCCCACATAGTAAAACTGTAAGAACTATTCAAGTTTAATATTGCAAATCTTTTTTCCCCCTTAGTATGAATAATGTACTCAGTTTAAAATTACTGAGGATTTTGGAATGAAAATGAACAATGCTCAATAAAACTATATTAAAAATTAATAACACTAATTAAAACAAACTAAAATGGCCAAGCCCTGAAAGTTGAATCTTGAGTGGTCTTTGCAGTGCCACTCAATAATCACACTCAGAAGTTGTGAAAATGGTGGTATACTTTGTTTGTGTTGAATCATGTGAAAGAAGTTGCCAAAATGTAGAGAGCAGTCAGACATCGAGGGGAAGGTGGGTAGGCAGAGGATTCTACTGAAAACTTTAAATCACCATAAAACAGTTTCTAAAACAAACAAAAGCTGGTTAAATGGAACTGATTGGTGAGTGCATTCGCTGAAATAACAGAGGTGATTTAGCACACTTTGGACAATAGAGAAATAATTAAACCAGCAACAGTGTAGCTTCATTTCTGGAGTACAGAAAGCTGACCAATAAAATCTTGTATTGAATTGTTCCATTTCTCCATCATCCTTTATGAGTGAGCATATTGAGCAGTTTTGTAACTCTGGGCAGGCACAATTAATATCCAGATAAAATGCCTCAAATTTGTCTCGTCACTGATTGTAAATGACTCACCGCTACTTACAGTTTAGATCCAGCAATCTGACCACACTAAATCTTAAAACAATCTAGCAAAACAACCCATGATATGATAGAAATAGTCTACATAACACATTCAGATAAAGTATAACATATTCAATATTAAGTTATTATTGTGACGTCTGGTGAACCTTCGACACATCAGAGGAGCAGCAGGTCACCAGAATACTAGGGATAGGGCTCTGGATTAGACGTGAATGTGAGTGCGAATGTCTGCAGGTGTGCTCATTAGGAGCTCTGTGTGTGTGTGTGTGTGTGTGTGTGTGTGTGTGTGTGTGTGTGCGTGTGTGTGTGTGTGTGTGTGTGTGTATGTGAATGGACGAATGAGGACAGCTGGGCTCATTAGGAGCTAAGTGAGTATGTCGTGTGACTGACTGAGAGTATGTTTAAAACCTGGTCGAGCCAGAGAAGCAGTGCGTGGTCACCAACATCTTAGGGTCATTCCATGGGATCGGTACATTTTGTGTCCCAGAGAAATAATCTGTCATAAAATCACTAATACCAGATACATGCATAATTTGAAAACATAACATTAGTATGTCTTCTATCGTCAATACTACCTCAAAATTAAATTAATTAAATATTATTGTCCACGGTTACATTTTCATCTGTGTTGATAAGGCAGGGATTTTGGCCTGTCCCTCACTAAGTTATTTTTCAGCAGGTCTTCTTAATAGTAGTTTTTTGGAAAAATTATAAAAAATTTCACATTTGTATATTGTTCTAAAAGTAATCTCATTGTTAAACAATGTTTTGCGCATGAACACATGTCATCTCTATAAAATTTAAATAATTTTATCAGTGTCCCCTGATTTCAAGTCAACCCTGTTATTGACACAAAAAAACCCCTGTAAAATAATGGCACATTCCAGCAGTGACATCCTTTACAGGAACAGGATTTCCAACATTTAAAATACAAGTAAGTTTCTCTCTTCTATAATGTACAATTTTGTTGTTTTATGAGATGTTGGGGGTGGGGACATCATGCCACATCATTCCTGCTAACAATTTTTAACATATTAATTAAAATAATATTTATTGTATCTTGATATTTACCATATCTATAAGTAATATCCTTTCAAATTATAAGGCATCTGCTCTTGTGACCTTAAGCTAATGCTAACTAGGGGCAAATTAGCTTGAAATCGTCAACCCTGTTACTGTCAGT
>JBBPDB010122993.1:0-17572 GCA_037974465.1 Brachypetersius altus
GTCTTGAGCGTGTTCAGCTCCAGGTTGTGCTGACTGCACCAGAGTACCAGCCGCTCGACTTCCTGCCGGTATGCAGACTCATCCCCATCCTGAATGAGTCCAATGACGGTGGTGTCGTCTGCAAACTTCAGGAGTTTTACAGCTGAGTTCCTGGAGGTGCAGTCATTGGTGTAGAGGGAGAAGAGCAGTGGGTAGAGGACACCTCCTTGAGGGACACCGATACAACAACCAGGAATTTTGATGGCTAATCAAAGATTAATTATTTAACGCTGATATTCTGGGGGTTTTTTTGGTTGGTTGTTGTTTTTTTCTAAACCAGAAGGACCAGATAGATGGGGTTTTGAGACAGAAACAGAGTCAGATGGAATGTTCCATTTTTGATTAATATCTGTGGCACCACTGTGAGACAATAATCTTCATACTAATCTTCCTGTCTTCAGAAAACAGCTTAAACAATTGTAGTGTTGCTTTACTATACCAGTTACTAATGTCAAAGTACATTAAGCACTTTGTGTTCTAGGTTTATTTTCTAGATTATTAACGGGCTTCCATTTTCGAATAATGGAGACCACAGTGCATTTCTGGACCTTCATTGCTTAGTTTTGAGTGTCATAGCAGAGTGTGTGAATAATTATGTAACTATTGTGTTTAAATGTTTAAGAAAAAGTCTGAAAGCATGTTTCCACTTTGCCATTATGGACCATTTTGTGTGGATTTTGTAAAAGAAAACTGAAAACTATAGAGGGTATCCCCTGTTAATCACATACTACAGAGTTAAAGAAACTTGCTGTACACAAGTCTAAGATCACTAAGGCACTTCAAAAATGGACTCCAGGGTAGTGCAGTTGTGTTCTGTGGAGAGGTGACTTGCACTACACTATCTGGCACTATTAAAAAGGTTTAGGTGATGCAAGCAGACTGCTACCTAATGGAATGCATAGTGCCAACAGTTGGGTGGAGGTAGGATATTGGTCTTAGGCTGTTTATTAGGGTTTGGGCTCAGCAAAGTTAATGCTACAAAGAAATGTAACACAATTTTATGTTTCCAGCAGTTTGAAGAATGTTCTTTCCTTATCCAGCATTACTGTGCTACTATGTGAGGACCATAAATACATACTTGATGAATTTGTTGTGGAACTTCTGTGTCCTACTTAGAGGCCTAATCTCAACCTAACTGAACACCTTTGGGATGAATTGGAATGTTTATTATGAGCCAGGCCACCATCATTCTCTTAGATACACAGAAAATCTTGTGGAAAGCCTAAAACAACAGCTCAGTGGTTAACCAAGAAATGTAAAAAAAGATGCACAAACAAAGGATGGTAGGCCAGGTAGAACTCAGAGGGTGAGTACAACAAGTAAAAAATGACAATTTCCAAATCGATGATGTCAAGAGCAAATGGAAAAATGTTGCTTTGACCAAACAGATCTGACAACTCGCTACATTGTACAGAAACAACACAACTGACTGTTTCACTTAGTTCCAAGCATTTAGCACCATCAACAAGAGAAAACAAACATATTTTGAGGTCTCTGCTTTGTTCGGTTTGTTACCTAGTTTCATGAGTACGGTTGATTTTATGTTAGTAATTCTTATTAATTGTGCCATTTGTAGTCATTTTCTCTCTCTCTCTCTCTCTCTGTCTCCCTCTCTCCCTCTTTCCCTCTCTCTCTCTCTCTGGCTTAAGGTTGAGTTAACTCCGTAACTCCTAAGGATTTAAAGCTCACGTCACAAGTTGAGGTGAGTCACAGACGAACACAGATCAAAACCGTGTAGTGAATGACCACAACAGATCAAAAAGTCATAAAGAGGAACTAAAGTCTGTCTTTGGAATTTCAAGAAGGTATGTGCCTCATTTAAACCTGTGTGGATGTCTTTTCTAGTAGGATACTTAGATGGGGAAAAGAGAGGTTGGCTTAATGTAAAGCCTCCATAAGCTTATTTCTAGCACTTAATATCTGTGGCCACTTCAAACCAGCTTCAAACATGGGGCTAGCAATGAGCTGCCCCTTCATTGGGGAATTTTGAGTGATTTGTGAGAGTGTTTTTTTATCTTTTCAACTTATATAATAACTTGTAAAAATGCTACATATAGAGGCTAACTAAACAACTGTAGCTGTTTATTTGAATGCTGAGTGTTTAGTGGCTGATTTCTGCTCTGCGCTACAACCACCAGCTCATCCTAGCTTGCAGAGTGACTTGACATCACAATGTCTGAACTATAGGAAGCAGTAGCATTTTACAGCTATAATACAAGGACTCGAGATCCCTGATTAATCAGTGATGTGTGATTGCCAAAGCTTAAAACACAAAATGCTGTGGTCAGTAAAAGACTTGTTTATAAATACTATAGATAAATAAATATTACTGAAATATTAGTGACATAAGCAGTGAAATTTGCTTTTGGATAAAGACCTTGCACATAATCATGATTCAATGATTTAGCATACAAGAACTTGCACATCTGAGTTACAGCAAGTTATTGCAAAGATTAAAGGTTACTGTGTAGGTGTGTTTTATGGAGGTTAGAGAATCTGATTTTCTGATGTTTCAGGTCATAATTATGTAGAAATGTAGACAATTCTAAAGGTTTTACAAACTTTCATTGTAGTGTCCTCAGTTGTTTGGTAGCCACAGACATTGACAAAAAAGTAATAATTCACCAGAAATTGCATCACCAGAAACGATTCACTAAAGAGAAACATTGCACACGAGAGAAACTGTTTCTGTGTTTGTGGTCAACTGGTGACCTAGTGGCCCTGCAATCAGGAAGTTGTGGTTTCGATTCCCAAGACTGCCCTGAGCTTACCATTCCCACGCACTGCTCCCCGGGCGCTGTGTTCCTGGCTGCCCACTGCTTTACTTGGTGAATGGGTTAAATGCATAAGAAACATTTCATGCTGTTTACACTGTGTGCTGTGGTGTGTTCACGTGTGACAGAATCAGGGCTGGACTGGGACAAAACATCGAGTTGGGCCCACCAGGCTGTCTCTCTCTCTCCTCTGATATCTCCACTCTCTCTCTGTCCTCTGATTTGTTTTCTTCACATTCTCTCTCTCCTCTTCCAGGTGATGTCTGATGCCGTGTTCCTGCAGCGCGCGCACGCCTCAGTGGCGTCCAGCGCCGAGCTGCTGCTGGAGGACGCCGCGCACGCGCAGGCGCAGTGCCGGGCACGCGGGGTCGAGCTGAGCGCCGCGGCGGAGGAGTTGCGCGAGGAGGCGCGGGGTCTGCGCGAGCGGTGCCAGCACGCGCAGCTCCATATGGCGCGACTGCGCATGCGCTTGGAAGAGCTTACAGACACGAAACACGCGTACGAGGCGCGCGAGAGACAAGCACGCAAACTGAGCAAACAGCTGTGAGAGAGAAAGCAAATGTCACGGTTAATAAGAATTACTTACAATTAATCAACTGTACTCATGTAAAGGAGCAATATAGATATACTCTGTATGGACAAAAGTATTGGGACCTGATCTTTACAACAACATTCACTTTAATATGGAGTTGGTCCCCATTTTGCAGCTATAACAGCTTTGCCTCTTCTTGGATGGCTTTCCACAAGGTTTTGAAGCAGAATTTGTATCCATATATTCTGTAGAGCAGGTCGGGCACTGATGTTGCATAAAAAGGCCTGGCTCACAATCTCCGTTCTAGAAAAGGCCCTTCCCCAAACTGTGTCCAAGTTGGAAGCATGGTATTATCCAAAATGTTTTGGTATGCCCAAACTCTGTCAAAAAGGTGTGTGCCAGTACATTTGTACTGGTCATTTATTTGCGATTGGTTCTGTGCATTTATCTGGTTATGAACCTTAGTATTGCTGTGAATAAACAGAGCGACTGTATACTGAATACCCAGGGACCTCAAAAATTGCTCTATTGCTCTGTTACTTGTTTTCTCTTGTTGATGTTATTTAATAAATGCTTGAATGTAACTGAGTGAAACTGAATTTGTTGAGTGGTTAGATCTGTTTGGTCAAAGCAACATTTTTCCATTGGGTTTTCCAAATCATCAATTTGGAAACTGGCTGTGTGAGCAGCTTTTTACATTTCTTGGTTAACCACTGAGCATCGCTGTTGTTGGCTGTAATATTGCATTAACACAGAGTAGTCCATTTTTCTATGTTTTCCACAAGATTTTCGTGCATCTGTGATAATTTGTGCACATTCAGCCAAAAGGGCGCTTATGGCTCAACATGGGGGCCTGGCTGATAATCAACATAATCAGATGTAAAGACAAACATAGAGAGGCTGAGAACAAGGAGGAGAGAACGATTAAGGGCAAGATGATGAGGGCAATATTACAGCAAGAGCTGAGAAGGGAAAGAACTGTAGGCACAGCAAGAAAGGAAAGGAGGAAGTGGGGGGCAGCAAACATTTTTTCATCCAAAAACAGACATAAAAATGGCAAAATGGCAACATTCAGAATGCATAGTGTTATTCACAATGAATTATTGATTCTAATGTTTAAAATCTATAGCACAATTGAAAAAAGTATCTGATAATCTATGTTCAAAAGAACATTTATTTTTTGACAAGGTGTCACAGGTCGAAGACTGTATGGTTACTGGTAAGATGCAGTGCTCAGAGAATACGTGGATCCTGCAAATATGGAAAGAGCATACTTCTTTAATGCTCAAGTAATAGGCAGCTATTCAAAACATCATGAGATTTGTGCCAATAATCAGCCTGCAGTTCAAAAATAACATTTTTATAATCAGAGCACAAAAGAACCTAAACTAATACAATGTGTGGCTATTCAATATGCAGTGATCCAGTGCAGTGTGTGAGAAGACAAAAGGAAAGACAGTGTCTTTGAGTGCTTTACTGTTATGAACAGTTGTATGGGTTTGGCACCACCCCTGCCCCCTCAAGCTATATTGCTGCACATACACATGCATTTTAAATGGACACTCTGTGTTTGTAAGGATGGCTTCATCACAAATAGCTTTTCTAACTGATGCCCTTTAAGCACCTCTCCAATTCGCTCCCAAGCATTTTGAAAACAGTCTACACATCCTCATATTCAGGAATATAGCAGAAAAGCAGAACTTGGCAGAAAGAAGCTGAAATACATACAGCCATAAATGAAACCACTTTGAACGCAGGTAGGCTGTGGTCTTTAAATTACAGTTTGGTTGGTACTAAGGGGTCCAAAGTGTGCCAAGAAAATCTATCCCACACCATTGCAAGGGTGCACCATCACCAGCAGCTTGAACCATCAATAAAAAAAAAATAGATCCATCCTAGATCCAAGTTATTTATGCCGAATTCTGACCCTATTATCTAAATGGCAAAGCTGAAATCAAGACTCTAACATTTTTCTAATTTTCTATTGTCTAGTTTCGGTTTGCAAACTGTAGCTTTAGTTTCCTGTTCACCGCTGACAGTAGTGGCATTGAGTGTGGTCTTCTGCAGGTTATCTATTGTATGGTTATGTGAAAGGGACCATTCTGTCATACATGAGCACACCACAGGCCTAGTGGTTACTGCATGTGCCCTACGATCAGGAAGGCATGGATTTGAATCCCAAGACTGCTAAGCACCCTTGAGCAAGGTACCGTCCTCACACTCTACTCCCCGGGTGCTGTGTTCCTTGCTGCCCGCTGCTTTACTTGGTAAATGGTTTAAATGCAGAGGAAGAATTTCTGTGGTGTGCTGTGGTGTGCTCATGTATGACAGCTGCCAGAGAACCAGAAAACTCACTGGATTTTTTCTCTTTTTCAGATTATTCTCTGTAAACCTATAGAGAATAGGTTTACAGAGTAAACTGTAAACCTGATCTACAACTGCTCTGTAGATCAGCAGTTTCTGAAATTCTTAGACCAGCACGCCTGGGACTAACAACAACGCCACATTCAAAGTCATTTAAATCACCTTTCTCCCCATTCTGATGTTTGAGTTACTGCCATGTGATTGGGTGATTAGATATTACATTAACCAGCAGTTACACAAGTGTACCAAATAAAGTGGCCTTACACTCATACTACTGTGAACACCAGGCAGAGCTGAAATGACAGCATCAGTGATGTAAAACCACCATGAAATTACTGAGATGTGAACAGAATCTAATACATTACTAGGAAAATGTGTGAGAAGTAGAGATTCATAAGGTCTTTCCCTCCAGCTGATGTCAGACTATACAACCAACACCTTGCAGTTGACCACACATACACAAACACACACATCCAAACACCACAGACCAATAAACATAAGATTTATCTTTCTGGCGAAAGAGCCTATACTTAAAGAGGAGTTTAGGTTTTTCAGTTTGAAAAGGAGTCATTGGCTGGATTCCCTGGTTTCAGAGGACACTAGCTCAAGCTCATCCTGCCAACGTCCTGCCACACTACTTTAAAGAAAGACATTATAGCCGTAACATCAGTCTCATTGCCTCATTGACTACAATATAGTGTCAGTGATCCAAATTTTTTTTCTTGTAAATTTCCACTTCTCTTCAAAGCCATACATCATGAATATGAAAACTGTACTAACAATATGTATTGTAGTATCTTATATCTACAACTATTAACAATAATAACCCTGAGATAAGACTGCAAGCCCTGTCCAGCCAGAACAGTGTATGGGCGTTCTAGTTTGGTAGGCATCAAGAGACTTTTCTACTTTTCTTTTTACCTGAAAGTGCATGATTATGAAGATTAAAAAGCAACTGTACAATACATGTTTAAAAGTATTGGGATACACTCCTTAATTATTTAATTCAGGCGGCTCCTTACTTCCAGTGAAGGACAATCTTAATACTTCAGCATACCAAGACATTTTGGACAACGCCATGCTTCCAACTTTGTGGACACGGTTTGAAGAAGAACCATTTGTATTCCAGTGCACAGAACTTGACTGGCCCACAAAGAGCCCTGACCTCATCCCCATCCAACACCTTTGGGATGAACTGGAACGTTAATTGCAAGCCAGGCATTTTTGTCCAACATTAGAGCCTGATTTCACAAATGCTCTGGAAAGAATGATTACAAATTCCCCCAGAAGAGGGGACCAACTCCATAATCTATGAATATGTATGTAAATGTCAATGAGGTCCCTGTGAAGCCTAAACAAACAGGGACACTTGTCTTTTTTATCTAACTGACCCAAGGTTTAGTGTTTTGAAGTCTGTTTATGTATCATTTTTAACCAGTAAACATTAAGCATATATCGTAACATGAAATTAAGCAATTAAGATCTATTTTCAGCAGGGATATCACTTACTGTGTATATAATCATCAGTCCACATACCTGAGGTCCAGCACTGAGTCACTCAGTCTCCTCAGTGATCTCCTATAATAAAGAGAGAATAAGGTAGTTAGTAGTTGATTTTACATGCCGGTATGGGAAGAATAATGTGTTTTCACTTGTGACAGTTCATGAGAGACTGGCTAGATAACCTCAGTTTTCTGCCATCATAGACGGCACACAGAACTCTGGGCTCCACCGGACAAAAAGCTGACAGGAGCCTCTCAACTGGATCTGAAAACAATGGAAAGATATCCAAGAAGCTAAAACTTATATTTGTGTAATCTTTACCACGGGATAATATACATTATTATACATCTACAGCATTTAGCAGACGCTAGCGACTTCCATTCCCTAACTACAGAGGACAGTCTCCCTGGAGCAGCTTGGGGTTAAGGGTCTTGCTCAGGAACCGGTGTTCAGTGATGGTGTGCTGAAGGTAGGATTTGAACACATGACCTCTTGGTCCAGAGGCAAGTATTCTACCAACTAGGCCACTACCACATCACCAGCATTGTCTGCTGAATGTCACAGTATCCAGATGCCCTGTGGTATGTCCTCTACTATTCTAGTGCATATCATATGGACCAGATTATTTCGACTTTTATGTCGCCAAATGAAGATTTACTGAAACTACATTTAAGTACTTTTTAAAAAACTGTTTATTTATTGTCCATTGAATGGGAAAACTTTGTGTGATTTTAGATTAAAAGTATCCTGAAAAGAAAGTAATATGTATAACAAACTTTAGTTCCAACACTGATTGAAAGAGGATGTTCTACAATTCTGTAAGAAAATACAATGCAGGACTTCAGGAATACTTGGACCTAATATTAGTATTTAGGTTTTTCCAGCATAAATTTAATTTTTTTTGGAGTCATTACTTCTCCATATTAACAAGACATTTACTGTCTATAATTTACAAAGAACCAATTTAAATACTTTCCTGCAAGTTAAATTGTGACAGTAAGTCAGTGAGCTTTAGGGATGAGTGATAACATTCACTCTGATCCCAGACTAAGTAACACCATGGTGTAAAAGTGACACATTGATGTTTAAACGTCATCTGCACATAGAAAAGGAGACATTTTCTAATTTCTACTGTGAAAGACATGAAAATGTGAACACATTTATATTAGGTCTTTTCATTACTACTAAATAAACTGCTGTAAAACTGCTGTTAGTATTTTGTCCATACAGTGTACTGTATTTGGACGCAATCTCATTAAAGTCCTTGTGGATGCAGTAGCTGGGTGTCCCCATACTTTTTCCATATAGTGTATTTGAGTGCAGGGTGATTTTTATCCCTGTAGTGTACCTTCAGGAGCTGCCTGGATCGCCGTGTCCACCGTTTTCTTCCTCGTCTGTATATCTCCTCACCCTTTTTTTTACTGAACAAAAATCAAGTATACAATTAATAAAATAAATTAGGTCTACAAGTGTACAACACACAATCAGCCAGGGATGTTAATTATACAAATAAATGCCAAAAAAATCACATATCTGAATTGTTTTAATAGAGTCTGAATTTGATTTTATGTAAAATTCCACATCCTTAAGACAGAAAATATGGTGGGATCTCCTCTGCTGGACCATAAGAAATAAAAGACTCCGGCGGCGACGGTTGCGCTCCCAGCCCCGATCAGCAGGGGTCGCAGTGACCCTGAGATCATTGTGGGAATGCCGAGATGTTTTTGAAGCTCAGAAACTAAAATCGTTTTCCAGACACAGTGAGGTCTAAACCGTAAACGATGTTTACAAACACTGGTTACCACAGTAACGCAGATTCGGAAGTAATAACAAAATGGAATTTCAATTTCCTATCAAATTATATTCTGTTACTTCCTTACTGCCACTCCCTATTATTATTATTATTATTATTATTATTATTATTGTTGTTGTTGTTGTTGTTGTTGTTGTTGTTGTTGTTGTTGTTGTTATCTTTTTTTGTTATTATTATTATTACTGTTATTATTATTATTGATATTATTATTCCTTCAGGAGACCAGTAGTAAAGACTTTAACTTTATAGATTTAACTTTATAGATGTAGATTTAACTTTATACTTTAAATTTATAGATGTTGTCTATGAGGTGGCAGTGCTGGGAGTTGTGGCTGGGGCAAAGCCTCAGATCTCTCTAGTAAGAGATCTTTCCAGTTTTTACAATGCCATGTGTGCCTTCTTTTTTGTAAATCAAATTTAAATTTAAAATATTCATTTCTTACATTGTTCCAGAGGCCAGGAGGATTTCTCAACAATCTGACAGTTGCGGTTTCCTCTTTTACTGCAACTAGGGATCACATAATACCCGGATGAATACCTGCTCATTCTTAAGGTAATAATACTTGTCCATTATAAGAGAACATAAGAATGATTTTGTCTAATTCACAGCAGAAATGATGTGGATTTCTTTAAAGGCTTTTCCGTTTGCGGTTTTTGGTAAAAGTCTGTACTTCTGTATTTTAGAAAGAGATGATGCTCCTCCATTTTATCTATGGAGGAGTGTGTGTATGCAGACCCTGGGTCCCTGGCCACAGCTGTGTGGGACTTTGCCACCAGATTGAGACACACTGGAGGCCATCTAACCCACCAGGACTCCTTTATATTCTGTATGACTTCTTTTCCCTCGCTCCAGTCTTTAGCGTCAACCTCTTTTACCCTCCTTACCACCCCATCTTAATTACTTGTAATTAGTTTAATCCTGTCTTTAGTGTTTAGGCAAATTCATATTAAGATGAATTGATACTGATATTTCACTTAGGTAGTGTTCTCGATAGTATTCTTAGGACTTGTTTTCGTTAGAGGAGCTCTGAATGTATGTAACATGGTGTTTTACACGTATGTTTCTTCCATTTACTCTCAGAAGCTCTGTGTAAAAAAAATTGGCCTGTTTTAAACATCATTTTTTCATGATTTATTAAATATATAGGAAAAGATGTATAGATGAGGTGTGGGGGGGCTGGTTAGTCACCAAGATGCTTCTTAAAGAAGTGGGTCTTCAGACGACGCTTGAAGAGGCAAAGGACTCCGCAGGCCACAGGGAGCCAGTGAAGGTTCTGTAGTAGAGGTGTGGTGTCTGAGAATTAGGAAGATTAAAGATTAACCTCACAGCTGCATTCTGAATCAGCTGAAGTTACCGTCTTGCCTCGTTAAAGTCTTTTTACCTTCGTTGGCAGTCCAGCCAGAAGGAAGTTGCAGTTGTCCAGCTTAGAGATGACCATAGTCTAGACAAGTGTGTGGCTTCTGTGGTGAGAAAGGGTCAATTCTTCTGATATTGTACAGAAGGTAGCTGCACAATATCACTGAGCCCCTCAGTCTCCTCCGAGATTGAGCTCCCTCTGTGGAGCCCCTCAGTGTCCTTTGGGACCCAGATCCCTCCCTTAGGGGCTACTCCCAGGCCCCCAGGTGCGATTCCCCTCCAGGAAGCTCCTTCGGAGCCCTCCATGACCCCAAAGACCCCCTATAAATTTCTGTGGGAGACCCCTAGCTGCTGCTGGGGTCTCTGGCCCTGCTAATAATCCTAGCTGCCTGGCTAATGGCCTGGTCCAAGCTGTTTCCACCTTAGTGCTGGCACAGGAGGCTGGAGCCACCTTGGCGCTCGGACAGGTGGTAGAAGCCACCTTGGCACTGGCACGGGTGGCGGTGGCCGTTTTGGTGCTGGGATGCCCTGCCCCAAGAAGCTGCTCCTTGCAGAACAGCATGAATGGCTGCATCGCCCTGTGGGCCTGCAGTTGGTCGGGGACCATTCCCTGATCAGTGACGTGGCGCCACTGTTCCTGCAACATCCTCTTTTCCAGCGGGAGGATCGAAAGTGCATGAAGGGCTTCATCCCTTGTAACCGGCGCCTTTGCTGGGGTTCTAAAAGCAGGATTCTCTGCTTGTTTCCTCCTCAATGGTTGAGGTGCTTGGTAGGACTACAGCAGGAGAATTGTCACTGTACCAATGTACCAACTTCCTTCGGGGCCGGCTTCCACCTTGAGGGCTCAGATGCAGACATCCATGTGTTATTCAAGTTCTCCATCCTTGTTTGCTGCGCCTATTGTTGAAAGATCGGTCCATCTGTCACATTTCTCCTCTCTTTCCTGGCAAAGACAACTGGCACAGATGCAGACATCCATGTGTTATTCAAGTTCTATATTTTTAAGCGCAATTCAAACAAACCCAAAACCAAAAGGCACAAGGGCCAAACAAATCCAAAACCAGGAGAATGGAAACTTAATACACATCCAGCATGACGGTGGACCAACACCCAAAACCTAAACATACATACATATACATACATGAACTTAAAACACAACCACCAATAAACAAACACAAACACTTTGCTCTAAATAAAACCTAAATGTGACTAATAATTAACAAAACCTGACACCTTTAAAATAAAAGTTCATAAACTAAACTTATCCTGTGGGGGCCTCTAGTGGCCTCCTACAGTCACTGTACCCAGACCTGACAATAATTATACAGGCACATAAACCAAACAAATTACAGCATCCTGTTTTCTTACACAGCACAACCCTGAACATCAGTCTGTCTAACCAGCCCAATTTTGAGACCAGCAAAATCCCTCTACCTGCTAAACTGTACAGCCAGATTTATAATGCAATTCTCACAACTCCCTCTTCACTGATGCTGTGATTTTGTGTCACCATAAACTTTCCACTCATTCATTCATGATTATGATGGACAACATACACGATAAACAGAGTGACCAGTGAAAATCATACACAATTATGACCTCAGAAAAACACACATGATGGACTACAGATAAGGATGAGGACATCAGGACAGCACACATGACCTCAGAAAGATACAAAAGATGGACTAATGATCACACAAATACTGATGATGATGATGATGATGATGATGATGATGATGATGATGATTGTATGACAGATTCAGAACAACATGCAGAGTCAGAAACAATACATGATTGAGACAGGAGAGCACACATAAGAATGTTCATAGCAACAAACTGATTTAAAAAAAAACCACACACACAAACAACACACATAGACACACGGAACAGGTCACTCACCTTTTTTGAATAGTTACATTTTTTTCAGTTTTTAAAGACAAAACCCTGCAGCTGTTTTCCTTAGACTGACTTAGACTGGTAATGCATGCTGGAAAAGCGGATGAAAAAGTGTGAAAACATTTACAGCATTTATCAGACGCTTTTATCCAAAGCGACTTCCATTCTCTAGCTACAGGGGACAGTCTCCCTGGAGCAACTTGGGGTTGAGGGTCTTGCTCGGGAACCCAGTGGTGGTGTGCTGGGGGTAGGATTCGAGCCCAGGGCCTCTTGATCTAGAGGCAAGTACCCTACCCACTACGCTGCCACCACCACCAAACAGTACTACACAATTCTACAATTAGAGTAACTGACGCTGATACTTACTATTAAGCAAATATTTAGCTTTAAATATTAGATGGCAAAATATTAAACATAAAATAAGTCTGTAAGGACGGTCATTTAAACATCACACATCTGCCAGCAGATGTCACTGTATCGAAGATTTAGCTGAGTTTAAATACACGTCTATGAAAAATGGTTTATTATTCTGGAACATTTTAGACATACTGTTACTCACATATACTAAAATAATGAGAAACACATAGGCCTAGATGCATAGTGGAGTGGGGACAGGCTCTAAAATTTTCATAACAGGCATATTTTAGAAGTACATTACTTTATGCCACAGTATAATTGGCATGTTTGTCATGTATGGATGTGGATCAAACACAATAATCATCAAAAAACAAAAAAAATAAACACTGCATGCACAATGAGTGTGAATCGTTTTGAACATAGCTCAACCAATGACATTTTAGAACAGTATCTGAGCCAAACCAGTACAACTCGTGCATTTCAAAAGTGCAATAAAGGTTTCAGTTCAGCAGGTCATGACAATCTGAAGGCGGTTCAGGTGGGGATCAGGAAGACGGGTTCTTGTTAAGGTATTAATGAAACCATAAAAGGACCATTAGCTTGTAGCTTTTTTTCTGTTAATCTGGAAGAAAGGTTTCTACTGAACATGTACTCCATTGTGTCCTATATCAGGAGTGTATGAGGCCACATTATGAAGGTCATCAAAGAGAAAACCGGCCCACGGTCACCTGTCAACCAAAACTACATGCTGTGGCCAACCCAGACCTCTTGAACCAATCGGGTATGGTACAATGGAGGAAAATGGAGTCCCCTTTTGTAAGTGAAGCTATTTAAACACAATATAATCCAACAAGCAGACAAAATATAATGTAATATCCTTTAATAAAAATCAGTGCAGAAAAATTTGTACTTAATAATACAATATGTAGCTGTTTCCCAAACTGTTTGGAGATGAGATCCATTTTGCAGAGCAGGCAGGCGAAGAGAGATGAAGCATGTGAGATATGGAGGGAAGAGTATATTGCTAATGCTGCAATAAACAAATAAAAAACAGTCTGCCTTTGTGTGAGGCAACAACAGGAAAGACACAGTGTCTTTGAGTGCTTTACTGCTGTGAACAGCAGCATGGTTTTGGCACCTCGCCCACACCAGACAGGTCTTATCACAGGCTTATGGGTAGATTTATGTCCCCGTCAACCCAAGCCGTACTGCTGCACATACATACCTTTCTTTAGTCCTTGTGTGTGTTTAGTAAAATCCAATCACAAATAACGCTTCTAACTACTACCATTCAAGCACACACATCCACTCCCAAGCATTTTGGTTTGAGTTACAGGCAGCCTGCGTGTACACATTTTTAGATTTAAAAAATGTAGTTGAAAAGTAACATCAAAAAACATCAACAGTGCGAACACAGAGAAACAGAAGACCCAGCGTAGGTACAGTATTTCAATAAAACAAGTAAGAAGAACAGACAGAAGGGGGTGCTAATGTTGTACAAACACAAGAAAAAAAGAATTAAGTTTCAGTACTTTAGGACAAATACACCAACATAAGAAACCTCATAGTGCTTATTTACATTCAGTTATGTCTTTCATTCCGCAACACTGTCAAAGAAAAACATTACTGAAATGTTAATATGTCCCAAAGCATTTGTCAGGGACTCAAGCCAGCAGGATATACGAAATATATCCACAGGCACTTGCATCTAGTTAATAATCTAGTCAAATTTGAGCTGTTTAAGCTGCATCTAAATCAGAACAGGTCAGAGAGACCAATCTGGCCGCCACACCCTCTTAACTGCCAGGATACTGCTGCCAATCGCAGATCAGTAACCATGGCAACAAAGCCTTGATACCACTGGTGAGCAAAACTAAAAGCACTGACCGCTGTGTAGCAAAAAACCCTGTTTCTTCAGCTAGTAGCCGCTGGTACTGTGCCTGAATCAGTGCAAGTCTGTGTTGATCTGTTTCTGTGCTTGGTTCTCGTAACTGTGCACTTGCTACTGTACACGCATCTGTGTATGTACAGTACGGTCACTGAGGGTGTCCAGGGCGGTTGAAGAAAGGCTCTGTTTCAGAGGGGCTGGCTCCCGGATCCTCTTCTCGTGACCTGGAGCTCCATCTACGCTGCAGGACCACCAGAACAGGTATGATCATCCAGCTGAAGAAGTTCACCCACACTGCCACCTGAAAAGGAGTGGTGACCATGGATCATAGCACATACTAAAAAAATTAAAAAGGTCCAGCCATGGTGAGAAAGTAAAAAGACAAAATCAGGATGAAACTAAAAAAAAAAAAAGAGAGAGAGAAGGGGAAGTAAACTGAGCAGGAAAGCCTTAGTTATGCTACTATGGGAAAAAAAAAACCTTTTGTGTTTGTGCATGTGTCTCATCTCATCAGTTCAAATATATGAACTCATCCATTCATGGAAATTACAGTAGAGCATACTATGTTATCTTATTTTTGGTGGGATTCCCTTCTCTACCCGGCCTGTTATTTTTAACTGATGGTTTGAAAGGGGAGATAATGTTAAAATGAACAATGAAAGGGACTCTAGGACCAAGACTGGGCAGCATTTTTATATCAGATAGAGCTGAAACCATAATATGGAGAAAATGGCAAAATAATATCATTTGTTGATCAACATCACAGCAGAGGCCGCTGAAACACAGATATTGTGGAAATTCACAAAATGCCACGGAGCCATCAGAATTGCAGGCCGCTCACATGACATTGAAATGTTCACTAGTTTGTCTAAATGTATAAACAGCACTTGTATAATTTGACATTGATACTTTTTATATGTAATCAATAAATAATTTGCTGTACAATTTTTAATAACAGTCACTTTAGTTGATCTGCAATGTTGTGGATCAAAATATCTCCAGCATTTTCCAAGACTAAAAAGAGAGGAAAAGATTTGCTGGACACAAAACTCCAGGGTGCTACTTAGAAATAACCATATACACAGTCTTCCTAAATGTTTACATGGGTATCTAAGGCTTTACATTTTAATATCATTCTGAGGAAGGAGTTCAGCCCATAAAAGAAAATGTAGTACTAATTATAAGAGGAGTCTGGATACTTCAGGACTAAACACAGATCAGCCATTACACTGAAAACCAGCTGTATAATATTGAAAAGGTCCCCCATGTGCCGCTAAAACAGCTCTGACTTGTCGAGGCATGGACTCCTGAGAGGGATCTAAACAACATTAGGCAGGTGTGCTGTGGTATCTTTTTGCAGTGCAGCAAAGCGCATTATTCTGCTGAAAGAGGCCACTGCCATTAGGGAATATCATTGAAATAAATCGTCTGGCTTGCCTTCTTCTCACAGTACATCCTGATGCCACTTCTTCCTGAGATAAGCAACGCCCAGGCACCTGTCCATCCAAATGAAGTAAACCTCCATTCATTTCTCTATGGTCCAGTTCTGAGGCTCAGATTCCCATTCCAGGGGCTTTAGGCGGTGGATGGAGTTAGCATTGGCAGTCTGACCAGTATCCGGCTCTGCAGCAGGCTCTGTTCTGACACCTTTATGTCAAATCCAGCCTTAACTTTTTCAGCAATTTGTGTTATGGGAGCTCATCTCAGGTATTTAATCAGGCAGACTCATCTTCATTTCCCATTTGCATCAATAAGTCTTGAGCACCCGAGACACTTTCGTCATTTGCCCTTCCTTGGACCAATCTGGTAGGTACTCAGCACTGCATACAGTTTTTATTATTGTTTATTTATTTTTAGTGTCTCGATGCAGTTTAAATTTAAATATTGGAGTAATTATGTAAATACCCCACACTATACAAAATCTTTGCCACATCAGGTAAAAGGAATACACAGACTGACTTCAGTATTCAGAAAGGGGTTTTGGGCACGAAATTGAAATAATATAGAAGAGAATATCTGCAGGGAAGGGACAAAAGGACAGATGTTTTTAAATACCTCAGCACTGTGCAGTCTGGAGTAGAAACTGCTCCCGACCAGAGGCTTCACCCATGGCTTGCTCTGTGCTTCATCACACCTGCAAACACATAAATGGCAGCGGCGTAACTGACTATGCACTAGTTCATCTGCAGAATTCATCCATTTTAATTAAATATTAGACATGTATTGCATAACTGAATGCACTGTTGACTACAGTTTTGATCACCCTAAGAGCACAAAACCTCTCAGCCAATCACAGTCTCACTACAATAAGCCCTCATCCAATGAGGTGGGAGTATTCTCACCTGGTTATGTTATGCCCAGTCTGAAGCACTGAACTACAAAGTGTGTCTCGGCCCACTTTCAGGATGCATCCTGTCACCAGGAGGAAGAAGAGGAATACTCCAGACACAACTAGTGACAAATTCATCCATAATCTCTCTCTGAAGGAAGAAAAAGATGACTAGTATAACTATTCATAAACAGCCAGTTAGGAAGAATTCGACATAAACAAAGCCCTGCAAATATTCTGGGTTTATAATACTTGACAATGAATTGAGCTCTTACCTTTTAACCTCTTCCTCCACACAGCTTGTGTAGACCCAGTAGAGGACAGAGGAGAAGCAGAAGATGGCCACACACACAGAGATGGCAGACACAAAATAACAGAGGGAGGGAGAGCTGGACCAGCTCACGCTGAAGTCTGAACCATTCAAGTGAACAGCGCCATAGAGCATACACTTCCCTCCAAAGTCACCCTGCATGTGTAAGAGAGATATATATTTTAGAGCCTGACCGATAAAGGATTTTGAAGGCCGATACCGATATACAAATATTTGTTGGTTTTAAAATCCGATATTCCGATATATCGGCCGCTATATATATATTTTTTTTTTTATTTTTTTTTTTTCAGAAACGCGCAACAAAACATTAATAGATTTCCCTAACATTAGTTATTGAACACACTTCACCGATGATCTCACTCGCGGATAACTGGTTCTCTCTGCCCGAC
>JBBPDB010123043.1:0-17564 GCA_037974465.1 Brachypetersius altus
TATTAACCAGTAAACACACACTCTTGCTTATATTTTCATGTATGTGTAAGTGTTACGCCAGTAGGTGGCACTACTGCACCACACTACAACCCAGGTTTATGATTTACTTGCACTTTTTGGTCCATCTGTGCTTCCGTATTACTTCAATCACGTCTTCTCCACCATACCGTGTATTCTCCGAAAGACATTGTGTACCGAACCGTGACCCATGTACTGATATTATTTTTAATTTTTAATTTAACTGTAAATTATAAAATGATATATGTATGAAAATTTAGTTTATAAAGGACAGTGTCTATAGGTGCTGTAAAGGTGCAGATTGTTTTTTATTGTTCTCATATAACAGCGCTGATGGAATGCAGTGTCTTTAATAGTAATTACACAGCAAAAAAAAAAGATTCACCAAAGTAATTCCACTCTATTGTAGGAGTTCATTGAAAAAGAAAATAATGCAACCGAGGAACGCAGACGAGGAGAACAAGTAGAAACTCTCTGGATTGGATTGACTGATGAAGAGACAGAAGGAGAATGGAAGTGGGTAGATGGGTCGCCACTGACCACTGCGTAAGTTAATCTGTAGAATTACTCTGTGCATTTTCATGATTTGAAAATAAGTAAGCAGGTAAATAAAGAAATGCCAAAGAGAGAAGGTACCGTACAAGTTTTCAGACCCCTTCAAGTTTTCCTCAGTTAAGACAGAATATTCCACAATAACAAGGCAAAAACGGGTGTTTCCAGTTTTTGTTAATATATTTTTTAAAAAATGTTTAAAAGTTGCATTAGTATTCCTGACCCTTCCCTGAAATGTTTTTGGGATCAACCCTACAGACTTGGCACACCTTTCTTTTGGCAGAAACTTTGAAGCTCAGCCAAGTTGGACTGGCGGTGTCTGTGTGCAGCCATTTTCAGGTCTTTCCAGAGATTCTGTATTGGGTTTGGGTCTGGACTCTGGCTGGGCCATTCCTTTGTTTCATAGTGGTGCACTTTGGGTTGTCCTGTTGGAATGTAAGCCTTCACCCCAGCCTGAAAAAATATTCCCCTTTCCATAGAATTTCTGTTTATTTCTCTACATCCATCATTTCCCTCTATCCTGACTGGTCTCCCAGTCTCTCCCACAGCAAAACATCCACACAGTCACCTCTGTGAGTGTAGGCATGGTATGAATTAGATTATGCTCAGTATCTATTTTACTTCACAGCTGATGTTGGGAATTGTGGCCAATCTTTGTTTCATCAAACCAGAGGCTTTTGCTTATCGTAGTCTAAGAGTATTTTTTTAATAAATTAACAAAACTCTGGCAACATCTGTTATTGCTATGTCAATGATTGGTGATTACTCCTACATTTTACTGTATTTTTATTAATAAAAATATATTTAATTATTACTGTATTTGCCCTGCTTATAGAAAATAAAATGACAACACATAGCAAAGAAAACGCCCGTGTATGAATTACAGTGCATTCTGTACGGCAGTAATATCGGTATTGACATTCGAGTACTGCAGGAGTTCAGTGTAAACTGTACAGTACAGTACAGGTTTATCTTTTCGTTAAGAGTAATGTATTAAACTGAATTTTAAATGAAGTTAAAGTGTTCTGGGAGCATATTTGGGGGCATATTTGTGGTTTACATTATAAAAAAAGGCATTTTTTTCACCAAAACACAACAACGCATTTTTTCACTATAGCAGGTGCTCTTGGAATGTAAACCCAGCGATTAGCGGGGGATTACTGTATTCTGATAAATAAAAGAACTTGCGTGTTGTTCAGGCTCAGGTTTAGTGTGTATGTGTACCGTGTCAGAAAGGTGCGCTTTGTTTTCAGGCGGCTCAGTCCAAGGAGGGGAACTCCCAGATGCGCTCCTATTTACAGACTGCAACGCCTTAAACTTCTCCAGTGGCAGTGGGGATCTTCCAAGGAACTTTGTGGGGACTGTGAACTAAACTGGAGCAAGGAACATTTATCACAAAGTAGTGTTGCGAGACGTACGATAGAAAACGTGTTTGTACGATAATTTTACCCTCTGTATGATGCATTAATTCCAGCAATTCCGATAATTTCACCCCTTTATTTTATGGCTGTGTTATTTTATTAGCACAACAAGGTACAGACATCTGTTGTCATCCGGCTGCTGCAGACATACTTGACTTGTATATGCGCAGTCGTCTCACCTGCCTTTACAGCACAGTGTAACACGTGTTGATGAACAAAGTAAACAATGATGAGAGGTTTAAGCGGATTTGCATGGCGGAGTTGCAGTTACGGAAGATGCAAAGAGTAACATCTATATCAGACTTACATAAATGAATGGGGGAAAGACCCCAATTTGACTGGGTGGTTAAAGCCTGTAGCTGCACTAACAGGAAAGATTTCTGTCGCTGTTGCAGCGTGGGAATGGAAGTCTAAAAAAACATTAGGAGAAAATGTGTCTGATCCCAGCACAGAAGTCCATAACACAGTGTTTGCAGAAAGTTGCATCATACACTATAATATGTCTTTGATAGTGTGTTATTGAAGCAGATTTTCTGAGCAACAGATTTTAAGCTGCCGGTACAATACTTCAACATTTAAGTAGGCAGTGGGTGCCTAGAAGAGCCTAGGGAGCTTCCTTTTTTTTTTAAAAGTCTGCCAGAGCGAAGGTCCTCCGGAATCAAGACTAGTCTTGAGTTTGTGTGTGTGTGTGTGTGTGTGGAAACTAAAGAACCGTATTAAATACCTTTCTGTTGGCACTTCTGTTCTCAGCGTGTGTGTCCTTTCACCTGACCGAGCATGACAGTCTTAAAAATAAAACAATGAGGACAATTTGAAGGAGTCTGAAAACTGTCCATTTGCACTATGCACTGTACAAAATGGATGCAATATGGGGGCATTTTTAATGATGTGGGTAAGTTATGTACTCTGCGTCTCGTGTAAACGAATTATTTTTAATGTTTCTGGTACCCACGGTATAATATGACATTAGTTAAGCTGTGTTCTAATTGCAGATTCTGGATAGACGGTGAGCCCAATGATGCTGGAGGGGAGAACTGTGTACAATTCCGGCCCAAATATTCTTTTCTGAAGACATGGAACGACTCACCTTGCTCCGTCATGTCAGGCTGGATCTGTGAATCTAAACAGCCACCTTCGTAATCACCTCAGGAGCAAAGATGCTGCTTTCCGAGCTGAATGATCAGTGTGTAGTACATACCGGTACTTTTAATTTTGCAAGCTTAAAAGCAGGTTGTTGTGTTTCACCAAATGTTTTTTCTAGCACTGCCGAGAATCTGAACACGTGGAATGACATTTCCCTGGTCCTTTGCATCAGGCTGGATTTATGAATCAGCACTGCAGTAATTCAGAAGACATCAGTAGATAAAATGATAGATAGGTAGATAGAGAGATAGATAGACAGACAGACAGACAGACAGACAGATAGAGAGAGTCTGCAGTGTGGGCTAGTGGGTAGGTCATGTGTTCAATTGCTACCTTCAGCACCACCACTGGGTTTCTGCACGTGTTGTTTTGAATAAAAACATTTGCTAAATGTAAATATAGATAGATGGGAACTGTCTGGTGTCTCACAGCATGGGGAGGAAGTATGATACTCAAGTCACTTTTGTATTCAACATCTGATGTTTGGGTTTGAATGGTTTTATATGCTTCTTTGTGGTTTAATTTTTTTATTATGTAATGTTTATTATGTAATGTATAACACCAAGCAATAAAGAATGAAAGAACCTTACATCGGAGCATTGTCCTCCTGTTTTAGTTTACTCTAAAGAAATACAGCTAAAGGATGAGTTAAGAATGAGTACACTGGTCCACTTTCAAATCATACAGAGCATTGAAAATCTTCTTTCATATCACGTGATGATGACCATAACCAACGCTGAAAGAGAAGCAAGCAGCAGAAACTGTGCCTGTCTTCTGCACCATGGAGGACATGAAGAAAGATGGAGATTCTGAGAGTGTCTACATTAATGTAGAGGATCAGAATGACGCCTATGAGAACTTCTCCACAACAGAACACAAATCAGGTAATCATGGGTTTATATACATTAGCCTTTCAGAATGATGTGGCAAATTCAGTTCAGCACCTTTCTGTCAAAACAGGAAATGTTTTTCGAATTTTTATTGTTTGAGCCAAGAATAACATCCTATGAACATGAGGATCTAAGTTAAATACTGGATTCAGCAAGAAATATGAAAGGCATAGTGAGGTCCAAGGGTCTGAGAACCAGAATCAGAAAACTTTATTCATCCAAGAGGAAATTGTTTATATTATTTTATTTTATAATAATAAATAAAATAAGTCTAAATAAAATCCAAATAAAAATCTGTAGAAAGAAACCAACAACAATATGAATATACTCCATACAGAACATACAGACAGAAATGCTATATATATCTATAAGTAAGTAACACAGCTGGGTGGAAAAGCTATTGACACAAATGGTGGTTTGGAATGAGTTATTGCACTATTAAAAATATTAATAATATTACTAAGAACTACTAAGTAATATTGACTAATAGTAGTAATATTGCACATGTAGACTATTGCACATAAGATATTGCAAGTAATTAATTGATTTATTAAGTAATTAAGTATATAATGTTATAATTTTCCAGTTTTGCAAAATGTTTTATCCCAATTGTTATCATGGCATTTGAAGAAAACGTGTTTTAAATATGTTTTAAATATTTACATGACTTTCTGATTTTGTAGTATTTGTTGTGAAACCCCCGCCCCGCCCTTTTGCTTTAATGACAGCTGGCTCTTGAGCAGTGGAGTCTCCAATTTGTGCAAAAGCATCTGATGAGTAGATTAGATTTACCTGAGTCATCTGAATACAAGCTTCAACAGAAAGAAAAAAAAATTAACCTGGTCAACGTGACAAATTTACCAAAACTGAACTGTGGCCAACTGAAATAGTGGAGATTTTATGCTCGTTTCACTTGTTTTTGTTGTTTTCTTTTCAAAAGTCCAGATTTTCAGTCTGACCTGAGACTTTAGGACTGTGTGTTATAATTCATATTGAAGAAGGTCATGGGATTATGGAACATGGCATTTCTGCATATAGTTATCACTTAGAATTGCATTAGAAACTGCAAAAGCAGTAGTGAAAGTCTAACCATGTTGCTATTATGACTCTTGCAGGTTTTGAGGCTGCTTCTGTGAGGGGCCAGCTGTGCTCTGGTTATCCAGCTGCTGTGTGTCTGGGGCTGCTGTGTGTTCTCCTGCTGGCTGTTATTGTGGGTCTGACTATAAGCTATAATGCCAAGAGAGACCAGTTGCAGGCCGCTGTTCACAATTTGACCATAGAAAGGGATGGACTTTACAGCAAGATTTGCAACGGTCAGTTTGGTCTTTAAACAGTTCTACATTTGATTCCCTCAAGCAGTTATTGATCCCAGAATGGAAGCACCTCCCACCCCCAGCTCTTCTGTTTGCTAAACAGTAAAGTGTCCATTTGTCATTTATGAACAGACCACAGCGCACAGTGTGAACAGCACAACATTCTGTCACTGCATTTAACCCAGTGGTCAGCCAGGAACACAGCACCTAGAGAGCAGTGTGTGGGGATACGGTCATGTTTAGAACTACAGAGAAGTATTATACTCGGGGTCACTTTTGTATTCAACATCTGATGTTTGGGTTTGAATGGTTTATATGCTTCTTTGTTCCTAGAGCACCCACATATAATGAAAAACTGCATTGTTGTGCTGTGATAAAGAAAAATGCATAAAAATGCACATTTTTATAGTGTAAAACCTAAATATGCCCCCGAAATATGCTTCCAAAAAACTTTAATTTCGTTTTAAACTCAGTTTAATATATTACCCTTAACAAAAATGTGAGGGTATTTTCACATATAATCCTTTTTAAAGGAAGCAAACTCTAGAAGTGCTCCAAAAAGTGGACCAGCAGAAAGGGAACTCAGTTCTTTTTATTTGCGTACTGTGAGTTCATTTAAAAGGGGACTCGGTTTTCTTTCTGCTCCACTTCAGCTCAGAAGGGGCATCAGTTCTTTTTCTGTTCACACTTTAAGTTCCTTACCTGGGGAATTTTCTTCCACATAAGAGTACAGGGTTAAAAGCTCTACCAAAGTTCTACATTTTCCAAAATGCTCTCTGCTCCTATCGTTCTTTAACTGATGGAGCGCAAGAATCTACCTATGGTAAGTCTGGAGGACGAAAACAGTCAAACTCAGAGCGCTTTGTGTTCAAAACACAACAAAAGGCTGTCTAATCGTTTCGCTTTAAGGGCTGAAACAGACCAAGTGTGAAAACACGCTAAAGGTAAGCCCCTATTCCTACTGTACAGTTTACACTGAACTCCCGCAGTGCCAGAAAGTAAGTACTGATGTTACCCCTGTAAAAAATGTACTGTAATTCATGTTGGTCGTTTTCATTAATATACGCTGTCATTTTCTTCAGTATAAGCAGGAAAATACAGTAATAATACACAGTAAAATGCACCACAAATCTTTACAGTTCAATAAGTTACTGTTCATCGAGCAGCACGTCTTATTCAGGCGCTTCAGGAGGAGTCTTATTGTAGTGATTTGTCGGTTAAAGCAGACACTGGACAGCGACTGAGCTCAATAGCCTCTTTTAATTTAAAATACTGTAATAAAAATACAGGGCTTTAAGAAGGATTTAACGATCCCAAGACTTGTGTTCTCTGGACAGTACATAAAATGTTTATAATGTTTATGTTTTCTGATTCTGATTCTGATTCTGATTCTTATACATTTATATTTTAAATGGAAATGTAGCTGAATTTACATTATTATGTATGTTACAAAATTTTCTTAATAATTAAGAACTAAAATATAAAAACCATATTGCCATGAAAAAAAACCCAATAAAATGTGGAGAATATTTGCAGTTTCCGCATTATTGTGGGGATTTCCGCTACAATTATCAGTTTGGGTTCTCAGAAAAAATCTGCGTGAGACTGATTCCACGACTCCTGATCCGTGTAAAAGTGGGGGGTTACTGTATATTTTTTGTGGGGTGGAGTGTGTGGGTTACTTGAAGGTATGCTTAGGGTTGTAATATATATTTCACTTACAGTTCAGTCACAGATAATAGTTATGAATGTTAGCTGAAGATAATCGAAGGCAATCATCTACAGTGAACTCTCAGAAAGGAGACCTCCATATAATCTAAAGCTCCATATAATGTAATGTAAAGAATCCTTCACCTAAACTTTACATTATGGGGTTCTTTCAGCTAAAAAAAAACATTTCTTCCTACTCACAACATTTTTTTTAATTGTTCTCTAAAGACCCATCCACTGTAAAGTTCCTCAGGATCCAAAACTGTCTTATGCTAAGCACCAGTTTTCGCATTTATGCTTAAGGAGTAGCATAACAACAATCAGTCATGATCATCATCACATTCTGCCTGTCAAACTTACTGCACCTTTATAACTGTTTTCCACCAAAAGAACTCTGTCCACATGACTGGAGAAAGTTCAGATCCAGCTGCTACAGCATCATCTTTATGAAGACCTGGGATCAGAGCAGGCAGGACTGCCGAGATAAAGGAGCAGATTTGGTGATCATTAACAGCAGAGAGGAACAGGTGAGAGGGAGCAAATAAATGATCTTTCCATTTTCCAGTGCTGTGTTTTTAAGTGAATAGCATTCACCTGTAAAGTTCTACTGTTAGGATTTTGTTTCTGGACTGGCCAAAAATTTCTGGATTGGTCTGACGGACCATGATGAGGAGGGACAGTGGAGATGGGTGGACGGCACATTGCTTGAAACTGGGTAAGGAATCATCATCAGCAGATAACAATATCATTAAAAAAAACTAAAATAAATTTGCCGTTTTAGTTGATGATCATTTTAATCGTTTTAGTTGATGATCATTTTATTTTATTTATTATATTATGCTGAACTTTTTTAATCAGTTTGCTGTTTATTTGTTGTTCTTTTCACAATCTTGGACCTAGTGAACTTTTGTACAGGAGTGTGTCACTACAGCTTGCAGATTAAACATAAAAAGACTTGAAAGAAGAACAAAATAGACTAAAACAAACAAACATGAAAGACTAAAGACTAAAGCAAGGAGTGAAACCAAAATAAAATTCCCAACTTGAATCGTTACACCTACCGCTCACATCAAGTTTGGTCAGGTGGGCAGGTTTGCTCATCATGCACGTAAAAATAGGAGTCAAATCCTAGTCAAAACCTTAACCTAAGGAAAAAAGAGTGATACCATAATACTTCGATTCCCTAAAGAAATACTCAGTGGATGGCTTTTTAAAGAAACATTTTCATAAATAAGATAGTATTAAGGTTCTGTACCATTAAAAAGTTTTTTAGAAACTAACTTCTAAACGAAGAAGACTGAGGTTTATTTATGTAGTGTTACTTTCAATGATGATATGCTAATGAATGCAAATAAGGACTAACAGAGACTAATCATTTTCCCCAGTCGAATAATTCCTCTTTGTATTGTTCTAGGTACTGGATGACTGGCGAGCCAAACAATGGCAAAAATATTTTCTCGTCCAAAAGGTACACAGAAGACTGTGTTCAAATATCTCACTTAAGCTCCTCGAACTGGAAAGACGTATACTGTAATTTTAAGGACATTGGCATATGTGAGAAGACAATGTCTCAGTGCCAAACATAATGGAGAAAATTCTCCAAAATCTTAGTGTGTGTCAGTCACTATTTTTCAGAATGATTACTTTGCAGAGAGTTCACTAAGGTCTGCTCTTCAGGAAGGTAAAAGGCCTCTGCAGTTGTTGTTCACGTTTTCATACTCATTAAAGAATGTAGGTTTTGTTTGATTCTACATGTGTTTCTGTATATCTGTAGATGTTTATGACTGCGTGTAGTGTCTAGCGGGTGTGAAGCTGAAACAGAGATCGGTTCACACTCTTAAGAGAAAATTAAAAAAAAATTTTGACTCATGAGTCTGTGCTCATTTAGACATTTATGTGAGTGTGTGAATCCAGAACAGTTCACTGTATTATTTCATAAGAGCCAAGAAATTAAGCTAGATTAACAAGATATTGGGGTTACAGTTACCTGGAGCCCAACAGGCAATGGAAGGACTCGATCCACTGCAGGATGTACACATACACACACAGCATTCACTCACGCCTTATGGTCAATCTCCCTGATTTACCTCGCATGTCTTTGGAAGAAACTAGAGACCCCGGAGAAAGTCCACACCACAACGAGGACAACATGTAAACTCCAGACACACAAGGCCAGGACTCGGAATCTACCGCCCCCCGAAGGTGTGAGGCAACAGTGCTACCCACTATGCCACCTAACACAACAGCTAACTAGTGAAATTAAACACTTTGATGATTATTGAATCAGATTAATGTATGAATCAGAATTAGACACACAGAAACAGAGACAAGTGAAATATAAAATATAAAGTATAAGTAAGTACCAGAACATCCTTAATATGATATACACTATGGCATATACACGAATGCTGGGGTATAAATTCAATATAAAAGTAGTCAAGTGAATTACTAGTGACTCAAATAGTAGTAGAAAAAAAAACAGGGGTGATGCTGGGCAGGACGTTGCAATCACATAATTTCTCTTCTTAAAATGATGAAGTAGTGATGCAGGATAATGCCGCAGTCAAATTGGAAACCTATTGTCATCAAGTTTTTGAAATGGATATTTGACAGTGGAATTTGGCCTCAGGGTTTTCTTTTATCCTTTGTAAAAATGTCTTCAGGGGAAATAAAACTGGAAAGTAAAATAAACAAATCATTTAATAACAAATCCTTCAAATCCTTTAAAATATTTCTGGCAGTACTTGTTTAAAGTTATTTCATGTTGACCACATCTCTGTGACAACATGAACATCACAGTGGTCACATCTGCGACCACTAGAGGTCGCTAGTGGACTTTGAGACGTTCGTCCTCCTCACACCTGGACTGAGCTTACCTTAATTATTGATCTCTTTTCCCATTGGTCCTTAGTTTAGTCTTATGTTGGTTTATCCTTCATTTCTGTATCAGAGCATACCATCACCTTATCCTGTCCTTTTCACCTTCAAGTTTTTATTTTAAATGTCCCTGTCTTGTTTTGTTTGTTAGCATCATAAATAAATCTACTCATATGGAAGTCCGCTATTGTGCCTCTCCTTACCTGTCCGGAAAAGGCTAATTTGTGACATATGTAAAACTTTTCAGAGCTGAGTGATGTCCAAGTGAGCTCTTGATATCACCATTAGATTTGATTCATCTTTGATGGACTGCTTTCATGAATAAAACTGTAAATAAAATTATGTGTAAAACTATCCCACCATGGCGCGCATCCTGTTTTACCCTCCTTTACCCACAAGAGCGTGAAACAGGCCCAAATGTCACATGATATCTAGCCTAACCGACAGACATTTAGTGGCATCCATTTGATTGTAACACTCATCAGGACGATGGAGGAGATTGAGAAGGGTGCAGATTCTGAGGGCATCTACATGAACATAGACGATATTGAAACAAAAAACCATGAAAGTGGAGTCGGTGTAAGAGTCTACCAGAACTCAGAAAAAGCAGGTAAACATGACTTTACAGAGCAATTTATAACATTTATTCATTCACTCTCTGAGTTGCTTATCCTTAACCAGCATTCCAGAGTGTGCAATTTAATATAAGTTAACAGAGAACTATTCTGAATCATTTTGGAGCATTTCTATTGGTCTATTTATCATAAAACGTTTCACAGTGTAAAGGGTTATGACTGCATTCTTAAGGTGTCAAAATAATTAACATTACTAACCTAGTGTCAGTTTCTAATGAATTCTTCAAAAGCCATGCAAGGTATCTCTTGTGGAAAAAAACTGTGATCATGGCCTCGCTGTTAGAAATAACAGATCTGTAACTATATGGATGGGAATCAGTATGGGGTCGATAACCAGTATTTCCTGCTGAGGCTAAATCTGATTCAGTTCTCCAACAAGCCTAGTCTGAGCTAGCACACACTCACATGTGGTAGAATGTAGTGTGTCTGCAAATCCAAGATTAAAGAGAAGCCAGAAATGTCTTAAACTTAAATTGGGCAATGTTTTTTTTCTGAATAATTTTGGATAATTTCTGTTAGTCACAAACTGCTTATATATCGCAGAAAATAATAACAAAAAGAAAATCCAAAGTTTTGATAATGACATAATGACTGCCACAATAGGATGATTCAAAAGAATATGTCGAGGTTTTTGAAAATGCTGCATTGCTCTACATTCTAGCAAAAACAGAGAAGAGAAAGAGGTAGTGGTGGTACATCTACTTTCAAGTGGTTGACTATTTCCCCTTAGAGCACACATCATTGAAACATCCCTGAAACAGCAGCAGAGGAAGTCTAACCATGTAGCAGTATTTTTTTCTGAATAATTTTGGATAATTTCTGTTGGTCATTAACTGCGTATATAACATAGAAAAACAAAAAGAAACTACTAAAAGGAAATACAACGTTTTAATAATGACACAGTACCTGTCACAACTGGACGATTCAAAACAATCTGTCATGATTTTTGAAAATGCAGCATCGCTCAGCATTCTAGTTGTAGAGAAGTAGAGAAGAGAAAGAGGAAGTGGTGATACTTCTAGGGGTCTCCTTTCATGTTTCACTTTAGTGCACACATCATTTAAACATCCCTGATAAAGCAGTAGTGGAAGTCTAGCCATGTTGCTATTTTGGCTCTTGCAGGTTCTGTGGCTGCTTCTGTGAGGGGCCAGGTGTGCTCTGGTTATCCAGCTGCTGTGTGCTTGGGGCTGCTGTGTGTTCTCCTGCTGGCTGTTATCATGGGCCTGAAAACAGCCAGCAGGCCTTCTGGAATAGATGATGTGTCCATATTTGTGAAGCCATAAATGTGGACCTTGTTTGCACACTATTTCTCATGATAGACTGGGAAGTAGTATTCAGGATTCAAGGTTCAAGAGAGTTTATTGTAAGTCCAGTCACATTCACAAGTTCACAGAGGGTTGAAATAGCATTATCTGAAGCAACTTGTGTAAGACAAAGACAGACAAAGGTAAACAAAGACAAAGAGCAGAGTCAGCACACTCTCGCAACATTACATTGCAGCATCTAAGCAAAGAACTGCAAAGTACAAAACAGGTAGATGGTGCGAATAAGTGTGTATTCTGAGGCAGAGGATTTATTTTTGTATTTATTTACAAATTTTGTAGTGCAGTTTTTGGAAAGTGTAGGGACAGTGAGTATAGGATCCTATAACATCCTTCTTACTGTAACAGCTGGGCCATCTCAGTCGCACACACAACGGAACCAGTCACCTGAGTATTAAGGGGGTGATGGCTCGGGACAGACAAGGGTGTGGGTGAGTATGTGTGTGTGAATGGTCAGGGGCAACTAGGCAAACCAGTCTTAGCTTAAGTTTAATGAGAGGAAGGCTGGGTTGCCTGGTGCTGGTGACATGTCCAGCTGAATGAGTTTTCTCACTGATAAGTTGTATGAATGTGCTGTTGTGTGATTGATTGAGAGTGAATGAGTATTAGTAGAAAATCCAGTCGATTCCCGGATTCTGCATGGGATCACTCACGTACCTGGGTGAGCGTTCAGAGTGAGGAACCTAAAGACTGACAGTGAAGAAACCATATTGCCCTTGTGGAGCTCCGGAGGGAAGGGTTCATAGCGAAAAGCCAGAAACTGTATTGCCCAATGAAGGATCATTCTCTGTGTGCTTCCTACAGACCAGCTCAAGGCATTCCAAGGGAAACCAGGGTAGTGGAAGAGAAGAGCAGAGACACGGAGATGCTGAGAGTTAAGAGAGGGGACTGGTGATTTAGGCTGAGTGGCTGTGAGAAAAGTAGCAGCAGGAGGAAGGTCCCCCACCGAGCAGAGGTTCACTACGTGGCTGCGAGTGTTGGGATCTCCCGTACAGCCTGTGGCTGATTTGAGTTTGTTGAAAGTTATATTCCTGTGTGTGTGTCCTTTCACCCAGGCAGCCATGGCAGTTGAAAAAGTCATGCTGCTGTGTCCTAGCTTTGGAATAAGAATGTAACTGTTAGACTTTTAGATAAACTAACTGACTATCCATCCATTCATCCATCCATGCATCTACATGATAGCTGTGTCATGTAATGCTTAGAATTGGACAGGGATCAAAAATAAATATTATTTTCTTTGTACACAGGGTTGTTATCATCCTAAAATGAATTTCACAGTTTATGAACCACTTTCCGTTTCAAATGAAATGACTTCCGTTTCAAGCGAAATCGTCTTATGCAATCACAGTATTCTAAAGGAGCTTTTCACTACGTGTAAGGGGGGTTCAGTAGAGTGTGTGAGCCAGTCTGTTTCTTATGTCTGTATATTTTCTGTGTGTATGAGAGCATTTCACTGGGATAGGTTTCACTAGTGTGTGTGTGAGGTTTTACAAATCTTTATAATAGCCTTTCAGTTGTGTGTGTTGAAGCTTTTCAGTTGTATGTGTGTGAGGTTTTTACTATAGTGTGTGAGCGAGTTCCGTTTCATATGTGTGTATGAGCTCATTTCACTTGTGTGTGTGTGTGTGTAAGCGGTTTCACTTGTTTTTATGAGAGCATTTTAGTAGGGTATGTGGGTGCATAATTTTTCAGTACAGTGTGTTTGAGAGTGTTTCACATGTGTATGTGCATGGTAATTCTGAATAACGTCCCTGATGGCCCCTCATAGGTTAAGACCATCGTTATAATCTTAATGTATGCAAATGTGACTGCATCTATCATTAGTGAATTCAATTTTGTATTTTAGAACAGAAAATGTATCATTTCAAATCGAATGCATTGCCATATTACATATTAGAAGCGTTTCTGTCGAATAGATGTTGCGAGGTAGAAAGACTTCTCTTCTTTCATCTTTAACTCTCTCACACATGGATCTTTATCTTTATCTTTGTGTAAAATCAAAGTCAACTGCACTGCAGTTAGCTCAGTGTGCTTCTGTGTGTTTCCTGTGTATTTCTTGCTAATGCAGGTATTAATAAATGACAGTGTTTTAATTACAGCAAATACTGAAGTTGCACTGTACTGAACTGGATTAATGGATTATTTGGTTTATGTAGCTTAACCATCTTCACAAAGTCAGATAGAGAATGGAGAAGGAACAATGAAATGAATTATAAATATGTGAGAACAAAGGTACAGCCCGGTCAAAACCAACAATATTATTAGATATGTAAAATACATTCACTGTTCACAATTTGCCAGTTACTCAGAATTCTCAGGCTTTCTCACAGGAAAAGAAAAGTCAGGTCAGCCAGGGGTCAAATACATAATATTAAAAAAGAAAATCTTCAAACTGCATTCTCTTAAAGTCCTTAACTTTGTCTTAGGAAATCTAAGATTAAGTGTTAATCTTAAATATTTCGAATGAAGGGAAGTACGGACTTGTGTCTCTATTCCCGCGCTGCTCGACTCCTCTTGCTTGAAGTGGAAGTTGGGTTATGGACCCGGTCAGGAGAAAGAACCGCTAGGCAAAGGCTTCCCTGAGGCACTCATGGTAGACGGTGATTGTCAGCTCTTTCTCTGTGTCTCCCCTCTCTCTCTACAGGCCGGTATCGGTGACCAAACCAACTTGCCAGCACTGCAAGTGAGTTTAATAGTTTCTAGTGCGATCCAGACAAGCGCGCTTCCTCTGTCCCTAGTCCTATGAGCATTTGCTTAAGTTCATGAAAGTTCATTTTGTTCTGAAGTTCTCTCCTGCAGTTGTGTCCTCCTTGCTCACACAACATGAGTTATTTATTATAGGAAAGCATCCTAGATAGTTACGTCTAAATCTGAACTGTGATTACTTTTGTGACATTATGTAATGACATGGAAATTACAAATGTTTTCATATTGCTATTAAAGTTTTTTCTCTTGAGTATTTGAGAAAAATATACACAAAACAAATGTACCAAAACAGTACAAAAGTAATGTATTGTTGTTTGTAATTTTATACTGGAAAATCAGAAGTCAATGTACCCTGGTTGGGAACCCTTAAGCAACAATTTAGGTCATGTTTGGAGGAAATGGATTCAAGTGCATCTTGATAGGTAGCTGCTTTTTTGTAAATTGTGCTGGAGTTTTGTATACAATGAAAGGAAACATAAAGACAGGGGCGCAACTACTCATTTTTTGGGGGGTATGCAACCCCATCCCGGCAGCCTCCCTGGTCATAACATCGGCTGACAGTGGCCATTATATTGCGGCGAGCTGGCGGGCAGGACTGGCTCCCGTGAGCCTTTGCGGTTCATGCTAGCGGCCGGTTGGCCGAGTAAGAGTGTTTTGGGGACATGTTAGTGGGTAAATGGGGGTTATTATGTCTGTGGGGGCTTTTTGAGGTAGTTTGGGTGCGTATGTGTGTGTGTGTGTGTGTGTGTGTGTGCGTGTGTGTGTGTGTGTGTGGGAGCTGTGCTTTGGTGGTCACCCTGACTGTGAGTGTGGTGTGAGGGGGTGGGGTGACCAGCAGGCACAGCTCATCTCGAGTTCTTTCTCTCTGTTTGGGTAATTCCGTGCGAGACCAGTAGGTGGAGTAGTGTACCTATTGTTGTTGTGGAGAGAAATACAAGCTGCAGAGATGCAAGATCCAAGTGGTCTGTCACCTTCCTCTACCGCTCACCACAATATGTATGCTACTAAACAGCATATTTACAGCACAGTCATGATTTAAAAGCACAAGAGCACTTTTAAAACATAAATGCCAATGATATTTTTTCTGTCCCTCCCTTGTTATGGCGCCCCCCTGGCGGTGCGCCCATATGCACCACATATACTGCATGCCCCATTTTTGCGCCACTGCATTAACCGAGTGATGTACGACAAAGAAAATGGTTTACAAATAAAACAACGAGGATCAGAAATGTGGGCCATTGAAATACGCCTAAAACGAGCTGCCATGAACTGCTTAGAATTTAGTTAATAAAGTAGAATATGTAAACAACCACACATGTACTACCTCCACAAACCTTTTACTAAATCACTGCACCCCCTCCCTAAAAACATGTGTCTTCTTTTCTGTTCGTTTAAAAAATAATCTAATTGTATAAAACTTACTTGCGTTTATATTTCATATGTCATCTAAAAAATAGAAGAGTGTGTGTGAGAAATGTGTTCATCAATAATTAGGTGGGTTTATTGTGACATTTATGTCATATCAGGCAGATAGTCTAGTCTAGTTTTCATTACTTACACACACATGCATTTTTCAAGCTCTTTTTGATCTTTTTAGCTAATCAAAACCATTTAAAAAGCCCTAGTTTCTCTGCATTTCCTGTTCATATCTTTTATAATAAAGGGGCTTTCACTACATCATCCTGCTGCCAGAGAAGAAGAGTTGACAGTTCATTGTGTCAGTGCAGATGCAGTTAGAGCTCAGGATACCAGCACCAGGAAGAATACGGGGACAAGAGCAGCTTAAAAATTTAATTTAGTGGCTTGATGTGAAATGCTATGTCCAACAGAAACTTTTCAATAGTGTTCATGCTTGAGGGGTACATGCAGGGCATTATTTTTAGATACCACTATTTTACCATAATCACATTTACAAAATACAGTCTATGCTTCTTATAGTCTGTCTCTGACAAGCGTTCCTTGACTTAACCTATTACACTGCACAACAATTTTTTGAACATTTTTTGCTGATTGTGACAGGTACCAGGTTGATATGCACAAATATAGTTGTAGTTTTGCTGGACAACAGCAGAGCTTCTCATATACTATAATAATAATAAATTTTGAGTTTGCCTTTACAAACCCCAAGGTCACCATACAGAGAAAAAAACAATAAAACAATAATTAAAATAGGAAAACAAAAAAATTGACAACAATTAAAATCAGTGTTTAAAGTGAGCAAGCCAGTTTGAACAAGTACGTTTTGAGCTGTGACTTAAAAAAGGAAAGAGAATCTATATTCCTAACGACTGGAGGAAGTGAGCTCCAGAGATTAAAAGTCCAACAAAATTAAAAGTGTTTTGCTCCTGATTTTTGTTTGTAATTAATGTCTGGTGCATCAGTAAACAGCAAGCACTGAATGATTCCAGTCGCCCTGATACACACACAGACACACTCACACACACACACACACACACACTCAGACACACAGACATACACAGACACACTCACACACACACACACACACACACACACACACTCACATTTAGACACACACACATCCACACACACAGACACACTCACACACACACGCACACTCACACAGACACACTCACACTCCAACACTCACACACACATATGTTCATACACAGTACCAGCGTTCTGCACTTGACGAGACTGAGGCCTACCAGACATCACAGTCTACAGATTTTTTAAATAGATTTTTAATTCATTCGTTTTTATAGCGTTCTTGTCTCTATGTGTCAATGTCTTCTGGGATCAGTTACGTTTTCAGATTCAGATTTTAATAACAAATACATTATGATAAATTACAGTTTTTTACAATCGCTAAGACAGTTTTTTCAAAACATTTAACAAGTTTCCTAAACTCTTAACGGACCAACACACCTAAAACACGCAACTGGCAAAACGGTTAATTTCATGCTCAAAATCACACATTGTAAACTAAACCCCAAAACTAATTTTCAAAATACAATAA